>JAODAL010081332.1:0-11940 GCA_025379985.1 Phyllomedusa bahiana | reverse complement strand
CCCCCTTTTTTTTTTTTTTGCAGAAAGATACTGCAAAACGCGTAATACTTGTATTCTAAACTTTTACTTTCAACTAAATGTTGAGTGTATTCTAGCATTCTATTCATCAGCGCTTCAAACATAGCTCCTCTCAACCAGCGTGAAGTATCTGGAGATCTTCAAAGCGAATCCCGTATTATCTTTCCTTGGCGTCCCTCGTGGCATCTTGGTGGGAGGAGGCAGCTGTATTCTTCTTTTTCCTGGGATCAAAGGAAGCGTTTATACGAGCTGTACCGTACACTGTACAGCTCAAAAAGGTGAGCACCTGCCCTTTGATCATTAACAGGTAGTGTTAACAAAAGAATCCGAGTTGCGCTTTTATTTGCAGCACACATCTTCCCTTCGGAGCATCCATCTGAAGCCCTGTGATGAGATCATCTGTTTATCTTCACCCTGATCCATTCCTGGATAAAGGTTTACTGCATCAGGCGCACCCCCTGGGAATCTCTACATATACCCTAATATTAGGGAGGCTCTAAAGTCCTGCTGTACGGATCCTTGAGTACAGCAGCAATAGGTGAGCAAACCACCTCTATTGGATTTAAATTTAACACTGTTTTTCTTACACTTGTACGGACTTACTGCACCATAATCGGTTTTCTTCTTTTCTCCTCACTTCTGAGTATATCTACATCGGAGAAATGAATTCTTTACAATTGAGACATTCATCACGGGATCAACTCATGGAGAAATTACTAACAGGACCGAATATACCTATATTGGACTCATTACCATCATTGGAAACCAGAGTTTATACAGAAGAAGAGACTAAAACGTTCCACGGTATTTCTAGAAACCTAGAAAAATTATTGTTGACAGAGAGTTTTCAACATATAGATTTTACTTTTTTGGAAATGAACATTAGAGAAAATATAATACCAAAAGGGTTAAAAATATTTAAACCAAACCCTTCTCCCTCTACAGATCTAGAATTCAATAATCTATGGCAAACATATTTAGACCAGTGCTCTCTAAATTTGATGACATTATTAGTAAAAAAAGTAGAGAAAATTGCAGTTCTTTAGGAAAAGAAATAGAAACATTATTAAATATATTTTCTACATACTCTTCCCATCCAGACCACAATAATTTTGAACAAAGAATTGTTAACAATTTGAAAAGAAATGAACTAGATAGTATTAATAAAAAACTCACTACGCTGACCCGAGATCGTATAAGCAAATCAAACCCACAAAGTAACAATAGGCATAATAACAAGATAGACAACCCGAATAGAGGGGAATCATTAACAGATGTACAAGAACCCACAGCATCTGTGGTTAGACCGAAACAATATAACAAAGCGGCACGATCTAATTACCCGCGTCCTTATTTCAGACCAAAGAATTCCCGACCACGTTTTAACAGTAATAATCATTTTACAAACAGAAACAGCGGAAATAAATCAAGCCCGTGTTTCTTTCATAATTTAAACCTTAAAAATAATAATACTGGAAAAAAGACAGGCACAGAAACCCCTATAAACCAACACACCAATCCACTCATTATTGAAGATAAGGAGAAGAATATCACATTACCTGCACTACCCAGTACTAGCAGAAATACTTCTATCCAAGATTCTTTCAATGAATCGATATTAGCTTTGCCATCCACACTACAAAACACTCCGACACTACTATTACAATTGTCTTCACTAATTTCCCCCCAATCTTCCCCCCAACCCCAGGTGGTCCACTCTACACTTCCAACACCAGATCTATCATGAATTCACAGGAGTGGAACTAAATACACCTTCTATTCACATTATCCCCCCCAGTACAAATCTGCCTAGTTTATTAAATAATCCCAACCCAGAGCAGGATCAAATTATAGATCTCACACAAAACATGGAATTTGAGGACCATATTACTACATCGATCCCCTGTGCACAACCTGAGCTCAATAGGTCTTTTTTAGGATTGAACCACCAATTGAATGTATTCAACACGATAGAAAAAAACTTTCTACCATTAACCCCGAATGCTCAAACCCAAGTGCCACTTTCAGATAAAAAAAGAAAACTAAAAATAGAGGAATAAAAGGATTGCAGAGCAGAAAAATGCATCAAACAAGATACTTCTCCCTAATTAAACAAAGGAAAATTAAAAAAAAAAAAAAATAGAAATGTGCAAAAAAAGCAGGAATTTTTTTTTATCTTTCCAGCCACCAACTTACCGCAACACAAGAAGCGATTTTAAGAAAAGGATTAGGTTTTAGCCTGGACAATAAAATAAATGATTTCACGGTATTTCATGACATACAGGTTTTTAATAAGAAAACTTACATTAAAACGTTTTTTTTAATAGTAAAAACTAAAAAAGAAAGTCCACCAACGATTCCAGATATTGAATCTAATAAAGGGCGACTGGGCATTCCAGTCAAAGTCAATCGGAAATTTCAAACACCCTATCCTACCTCATCTCAAGGAAATGTTATTCCAGTGTTCTCTGTTATGTTTGATAAAATAATCGGTTATTTTTTGCAACCTTTCAATTCACTGTGGTGAATATATGAATTGCTGTTTTAAGATTTACGTAGATGCTGCGTCAGACAGTGCTGGGTGCGACAAAGGTCAAAAAAACACGTTAACTGTTCATGTTTTTGATATAATAAACTGGTATTTTTTGCTCTTTCATTCACCTGTGGTGAATATAGAATTGTTGTTTTAAGATTTTCGTTGATGCTGCGTCAATGAACTGTGCGGGTGGCGAAAAAAGTCAAAAAACACGTAAACTGTTATTTTTTGATATAATAAACGTATTTTTTGCACCTTTCAATTCAACTGAGGTGAATATAGAAAATTGCTGTTTTAGATTTTACGTAGGTGCTGCGTCAATGAACAGTGCTGGGTGCGCAAAGTCAAAAAACACGTAACTGTTATGTTTTGATTTAATAACCGGTATTTTTTGCACCTTTCATTCACCTGTGGATGAATATAGAATTGCTGTTTTAAGATTTACGTAGATGCTGCGTCAATGAACAGTGGCTGGTTGCGCAAAAAGTACCAAAAACACGATAACTGTTATGTTTTGATATATAAAACTGTATTTTTTGCACCTTTTCAATTGACCCTGTGGTGAAATATAGAATTGCTGTTTTATGATTTTCGGTTAGATGCTTGCGTCAATGAACAGTGCTGGGTGCGCTAAATACAAAAAACACGTAACTGTTATGTTATGATATAAATATAACGGTATTTTTTGCTCCTTTCAATTCACCTGTGGTGAATATTTAATTGCTGTTTTAGAATTACGTAGATGCTCGCGTCAATGAACAGTGCTGCCGCGTGGCGCAAAGTCAAAAAACACGTAACTGTGATGTTTTCGTACGATTTACACGGTATTTTGGCAACAAACAACTCGTCTGACTACAAGATTGATGGTTTGTAATTTAAGGCAAGGTGGATATGATCAACAGTCACAGGTGTATGGGTAAAATTGAACACCTATCTGAATGTATTACTGATAATAAAAGTGGAGTTTTTGCAGCTAACAAGAGAACCTGCAGTACTAGAAATGATGTTTATCCAATATAATTCAGGCTGCCCAATAACCAGGAAATATTTCAATGCAAACTGCTATAATAAAATATATTCCACAAACAATGTCTACACTAAGTCTGGTGAACTTTATCAGTGTTCTTTATAGATAGTGCTTGTCTGTGTTTCGCACCACGTGGCCCCCCCCCCCCGCGCTCCCACCGCGTGAATTTACAGTGGTAGGATTCTGCTTTTAAATTCTCTAGCTAACTACATAAATGTTCAAACCCCCTAATCTACTAAATTGGAAGGATCACAGCTAATAGTAGAGGTTTCTCTGTGCAGAAATAGACTAATTTCGCTAAGCTGTTTGGCCACAGGCAGAACGCAGGTCCTATCCCTATGAGACGCTGAGAGACACTGAGGCTGAAACAGGAAACGCTGTTCTATGTAAAACGAGGTCATTTTTTTTTTTCCCCACCCCAATCGCAACCATACACATCCAGTCATGACGTCGCACACACATCTCACCCTGCTCTATTCTGTAATCTCATTTGCTGGCCCCCAAAAAATTACAGGAAGCGCCGAAAAAGGCGCGATTTTTAATAGATGATGCACAGATTTTAACCTTAATTATCGCATGATCTGGAAATTTCGATCACCATAAAAACCTTGCCGATTTCAACTTTGTCGATAAAAATCTCTCAACACTAGATATATATGAAAGGTGCATATAAAAGACTATTTTTTTGCCTATAAGAACTATTCTTTAAGATTTATTTAATGATAGACTCATGCATTTCATTTAGACCATGAGGTCTAAGGGTGTTCAATTTATACATCCAGTATGCTTCCCTATAACCCAGTTGTTTCGCACGGTCGGGGTAGGACTGATGAATGTGTTCGATGGGTTGTATGCTAAATTTTGGTTCTTCATCGCCATGAAATTCAGCTATGTGGCGCGGAATGCTGTAAACCATGCGCTTATGTTTTATATCGTAGCGGTGATTTACAAGTCTGCGGGACAATTTTGTAGTGGTTTTCCCCACATATTGTGAGCCACAGTGACAGGTGATGAGATATACTACATACGTGCTGGCACAAGTGAGATTATCTTTTATTTTAAATTTTTCTCCCGTGGAATTTGAAACGAAGTGGTCACTCTTTACTATGATAGAACAGCATTTGCAACAGTGGTGGTTGCATGCTGAAGATCCTGATGTTCCAGATGTGGTGTTTTCTTTAGATGTAACAACCTCCTTATGTTGTCTTAGGGTGCTAGAATATTTTTCAGAGTTTTTGTCTTTCTATATACATATCGTGGTTTTTCTGGGATGGTTCCTTTCAGTACAGGGTCTCTGAGTAGCAAGTTCCAATGTTCATTGATTATAGCTTGTATTTCTCTATACTGAGAATTATGTGTAGTTATGAAGCAGAGGTTGAAATCAGCTTTTGTTTCCTTCTGTTTGGGCTCTAAATGTTGTTCCTGGGTAAGTACTGCGGCTTTTTCTATTGCGCCTTTTATTAAATTAGCTGGGTATCCTTTCTGTAGAAATTTATTAGTAAGTGTCTCGGCTTGTGTAGTAAATACTTTGGCATCAGTGCAATTTTTTCTAATACGCCGAAATTGTCCGTAAGGGATGTTTCTTATCCATTTGCATTGATGATTTGATTTAAATGCCAAATAGCTGTTTGAATCTGTGGATTTGAAGAAAGTTTTGGACATTTGATTATTTTCTACATACGAGTGTAAATCTGAAAAAAGGTTAGTTCACTAAAAGGGAAGTGCGGGAATTAAATCCCCAAATTATTGTTTTTGAGAAAGGGGGAAAAAAAATTTGTCGAAAGAATCTGTGGATCCTTCCAGATAAACCAAAGCATCAATTTTATTTTGTGTTTTTATGTGTTTAACATATGGGCTATTGGTGAGAACTTGGATTAAAAACCCCCCAAAAAAAGGGGTTAGCAAAAAAAAGGGCCCCCCCTGGCCCCCATTGCGTTCCCCATTTGCTGATTGTTTTTAAAATTTTCATATGTGAAAAATTTTATTTTTTAAAATCAATTCTGATTTGATAAAAATCCCTTAAAAAAAAGAAGAGAAATAAGCTCTGTATCTAGAAATTCTTAAATGTTTTTAAAAACCTAGTAAATGTCAGATTTTTAAATAAAGGCCGTCACTCCAGATAGTAGAATGAACTGTTGTTCCTTGTGTGCCCCCAAAATTTCTATAGTACATGTCTGAGTCTTTTGGAAAAGTAGGTAATTTCTCAACTAGCGGCTGTAATTGGGTATCTAAAAAATGAGAAAGGTTGGACAATGTAGAACCAATGCCAGAGATTATGGGTCTACCAGGTGGTTTTTGTAAGTCTTTATGCACCTTCGGTAGATGGTAAAAAAAGGGTGTAGTAGTTTCTTTAGTGGTTAAAAAAATTTATTCATCTTTTGAAATAATCCCCTGATTATAATTATTTTTTAGAAAGTTGGTGTATGTGGTTTTTAAATCCTCATAAACTCTACTTTTTTGTAATATGTCTCATCATCGAGGATGCGGTGTGCTTCTTGATTGTAGTCTTGGTAGTTTTGAATAACTACCGCCCCTCCCTTTTTGCGTTTCAATTCGGATTCTGGTTCTTTTTTGACATTTGAGCTGTTTTTCTCTTTTCGTTAGACTGGATTTATTTGGGAGCTTTTTAGTTATTTTTCTTAAGTCATTTTGTAGTTGTAACGGCTGAGTAGTGGATCCACTGGACCACCGCAAGCGATGATAGCTAAGCCCGCCGGGGAAGGGAATCAAAAGTACCCCCCGGGTTTTCACAGAGCCCGCCGCAAAGCGGGATGACTTGCTGGGGCGTGAGGCTACCAGGGCCCCCGGGACGTGATTGCTTGCGGGGGGCGGGAGGTGCAGCGAGGTACGAATCGTAGCCCGAGAAACGTATCGTGGGCGGGGCAGAATGTCAGGGCAGGCGGAAAACGGTTCGGGTCGTGGACAGCGGGAAAGGGTCAGGGCAGGCGGAGAGGTTCGGAGTCAGGAAACGTAGCAAAGGGTCTGGTACACGGTAAGGCGACAATATACTTCAGGAACGCTTTTCCTATGGTGGGGAAAACATAGACCCAGGGGGAAATGATGCAGAGCGGCCTTTAAAAGGGGAGGCGTAGGCAGACAACAATTTTTGGGAAACCGTCCCTTTAATTTCGAGAACCCGCGCGCGCGCGCGCTGGGGAAGGGCCCCGCAGCCGGGCCCGGCGGAGCGGGGGGCGGGCAGGAAGGGGCCCGGGGTAAGTTCCCAGCAGGGGGGGCCCCCGGCCGTCCCGCGGCCAGCGGCAGCCCCGACCCGGCAGGCCCCGGGGGAGGGGGCCCACGGGTGCGGGCCCCGGGGGCCCGGGCCGAAGAAGGGGGGGGTCGCCGTACAGTCCCCCCCCCTTAGGTCCCCCCCTTTCTTAGGTAAAGGGAAACTTACGGGCAGGTCTTGATTCGGATTTAGATTGGTTCCCGGGGGCCTCTCTTGGGGGGCCGAACCCTTTCCAATCTACAGAAAGAAAACCCTTACCCTGATGGTTTTCATGTCCAAGAGTCCTTTCTCAAAAAACTCAGGGGACTCTGGCCCGGAGACGGGGCAGCCCCCCCTCTGGGAGATCGGTTCAAGCCCAGAGGTTTAAGGGGGAGACGTGAAAGGCATTAGGGATCGGGGGATGGAGGAAGGCAGAGTTTATAGGATACGGATTCAATGTCAAAAGCACTTGAACGGACCCGGGGGAACGCGGACCCAATTTAAAACTGGGGACCTTGGGCGTATTTTGTTTGGCCAAAAAGCCACACTTTATCTCCAGGGCGGAATGGGGGGGAGGGGGGTCTTCTTTATCTTGTCAGTTTGGGGAAACTTCATGGGGTTTGGTCCCTTTTGAGGAAACCCTTGTCGGGTCTCACGAAATGCCCCCGATTCCTAACCTGGTTTCCACGGCGGGAACCTCGGAGGTGGGGCCCAAGGGGAGGGGGGGGTGGGTGAGTCCAAAGACCACAAGGAGAAGGGGGAAAAAGGCCCAGTAGAGTCGGGCCCCGATGGTTATAGGAGAATTGGGCCCAAAGGAAGCAGTTGGGGACAGTCGTCCTGGCGTCCGGACACAAATGCCTAGATACTCCCTAAGATCGGGTTTTTATCTCTCCACCTGCCCCTTGGGTTTGGGGATGGTACGCTGAAGAGAAGCCCTTTTAAATTTTGCAAGGGGGAAAAAAGGGCACGCCAATTTAAGACAAATTTGGACGCCCGATCGGAGAAAATGTGAGATGGTAAGCCATGCAGGCGAAAATGTGCAGAAAAAATGACCCCCCAAAATGGGGAGCAGAAGGGGGGACCGGGGCAGCGGCACAAAGGGGGGACATCTTCAAAAAAAGGTCAGTGACCACCAGATGCCCGATTTCCCCGAGGGGGGGAGGAAGGTCCGTGATGAAGTCCATCCCCTATGTGTGTCTGGAACCCCGGAACGGGCAGAGGGACTAGGAGGCCGGGGGCCCTATGGGGGGAAAAATTTTTTCGACACAAGTGGTACAGGAGAGAACAAAGCCCTTGACATTTTGGGACAGAGTCGGCCCCCAAAAATTGGGAGATGGGGGGCAAAGGATTTTCGTATTCCGGGGGGGCCCGGCCCAAAAGAAAAACTTCCCCCAACCCAGAATTTCCTCCTGAGTGGGGACCACATAAGTTCTGCCGGAGGGACATACGGAGATCCACAGGAGCCACAGGGACCGTGTTCAGGTGCTTGATATGCGGGACCCCGGTTCCTCCCCGGTAACGTCAGAAGCACGGGAGAGGGCGTCCCCCTTTGAAATTTTTCTCGGCCGGTGGGAAATGGATTTTAAAAAATCAAAACAAAGAGAAAAAAAGGACCCCCGGGGGCCCCTGGCGAGGATTTAAGCGCTGGCCGGTTGCGGGGTACTGAAAAGTTGTGAAGACTTTTTCAAACGGATGTGGGCTCCCCCCAAAAGATGTCGCCACTCCTCCAAGGCCAATTTTAGGGCCCAAAGTTCCCGATCTCCAATGGCATAATTTCGTTCTGCCGAAAAAAGGGTTTTTTAAAAAAAAACCCGATGTGACGGTCTTGCCTTTGGGGCCCCTTCGGGGGTCAGGACAGCCCCTGCCCCCAGGGAAGGGCCAACCTAAGGCTGAAGGGCTCTCTGGACCCGGGGGCCCCAAGATAGGTGCAGGGAGAACGCAGCCTTCGGGGGAGAACCCCTCTTCGGCAACGGAGACCAACTTTTAGGGTTGGCGTTTTTCCCTGGTGAGAGCCACGAGGGGACCCAACGTAGAAAAAGGGGGGGATGAATTGCCGGTAGAATTTGGCGAACCCTAGAACCGTTGAATCCCCCCGGAGGCCCGGCCAGGTCGGGCCACTGGGATAGCAGAGGTTTCGCTGGGTCCATAGAAAAGGGTTGATCGGGACTATGTAACCCCGGAAGGGAAGGTGGCGGGGGGAAAACGGGACTTCTCCGGGTTGCGTACAGTTGGTTGTCCCGCAAACGAGCAGAAAACCCGGCGTACTTTTTCTCCGATGGGTCTGTTGTCGGGCGAAAAAATCAAAATGTCATCCAGGTCACAAAGGTGGGGTTTTCAGCAAGCCCCAAATAGTCTTGACGAATCCCGGGAAAACAGCTGGGGGTTGCAAAGCCCGAAGGGCATCACGCGTATCAAAATGCCCGTCCCCTGTGTTGAATGCTGTCTTCCATTATCACCCCCTCGAAAATTTATGAGGTTATAGGCTCCCCGAGTCTAAATTTTGGGGAAGATCTTTGGGTCCACGGGGGCGGTGAAGAGTCAGAAATAGGGTAGGGGTAGCGATTCTTCACCGTGATCTTGTTTAGTCCTCTATAATCGATGAAAGGAGAAGAGAAAAAGTTTTTTTCTGAAAAAAAAAGAAGCCCGGCACCGGGGGTGGGGGACTTGCGTATAAATCTTTTCGCCAAGTTCTCCTGTAAATAGGCCCACATAAGCCTGGGTCTGGGACGAGAGAGGAAGACCCCACCCCCTGGGGGCTGGTACCGGGGAGGGTCTTAGGCGTCATAGACCGATGGGGGCGGGGAACTTTAGCCGCTTCTCCGAGAATACATCTCCAAGATCCGGTACTCCGCTGGCAGACCCCGTAAAAAACTTGACGCGACTGGGGAGGAGAGGTGGAAAACCGGGCGTGGTTTCCCCCAAACAGAGGTCCCGGCTTTTCCGCTCCCCCAACGAAGGATTCGCCCCTCTTCCTCAAGTTAGGGGCGTGGCGTTGCAGCCAGGGGGCCCAAACAGGATCGCCCAAGAAGCGCGGGGAGGCGTGGAAGCATCCCTTTCGTGTGTGGACCCCAAAAAGGGCGTACGGGTTCTGGTGAGGAATGGATGGGGCGCTGAGGAGTTTTCCCCTGACAGAGGGGGATGAGCAAGGCTTTTTTAGACGGGCACGGCAAAAAGGTAACGAGGAAAACAGGGGGCTTTTTGAATAAAGTTCCCGGGCGGAGCGGAGTCCAGAAGGCCGAGACCCCAAGAAAAGGCCGCATCCGTCGTTTCCTCCCAGGCAACATCAGTGTGGGAGGAGGGTGAGACCTAGGGACGCCCCCTCCTCAGCCCCCGGTGCGGGTTTCCCGACCGTTGAGGACGTGGGACAATCCTGCGGAAATGGTCCGGGCTGGGCAGTAAGGGCAAAGATTTTTCCCCCCGCGGGGGGTACGTTGGACTCCGACAGGTGTGCCGGTCCACTTGCATGGGTTTCAGTGGACAAGGGGAGGAGGTGCGGAGATTCTGGAATCAGGGCCCGCGAGGGAGGCGCGGGGGGTTTTTGCCCAAATCCCGCTCCTGGGGTCCGCTGTCGTTCCCAAAAAACGCACATCTATGCGTGTGGAAAATGGGTGAGCTACTCAAGACGAAGGGGATCTCTGGGTGTAGGACGTCTTTACTCTGCCGAGAGACCCCCCTTAAATGTGGGGGGGGACAAGGGGAGCGGTCTTCCAAGAGGTCGGGGCTGGGGGCGGAAAAAGAACCGATATTCCCCCACGGGGGCGTCCCCTTGGGTAGATTGAGTAGCGCCGTCTCCGCGGAAGATGCTCGTGCAGGGTCCTCAAAAACGTGCGGAAATTCAGGGGGAAGGCCCGTGGGTCTGCGGTCACAGGACACTCCCGGGCCAAAGAGGTGTGCCCCGGCCAGGGCCCTTCCCCCGGCAGCAGGTCCCCCCGAACCCCACCTTTGACCTCTAGAGGGAAAAAAGGCCGGCATCAGTCCACGGCATGGAGCACGCGGAGAACCCCTACAGGCTTCGAGTTCCGTCAAATTGGCGGTAGAGGGGGGGCGGAGTTCGGGCCCAAGGCTCCAGCGGGGGGGGCCGGGGGTAGAAGGAGCACCGGCGAAAGGCAGGTTGCTGCGGTTGTGGGACGCCCGGAGTGGCGCATCAAGGCGGACAGCTTCCAGTTGTGAGCTTGTGCGCGATCTGCTGCGACTGTCGGGCGACAATGGGTCGGTGATCCCCAGGCTTGGCAGAGGCCCCCTTTGGGGGATCCATGGTGGATTAACTGTAAGGTGAGTGTGGATCCCCTGGACCACCGCAAGCGTGATAGTAAGCCACGCAGGGGAAAGGAATCTAAGTAGCCCCCGGTTTTCACCAGAGCCCCCCGCAAAAGCGGGATGGACTTGCTGCGGCGTGAGGCTACCCGGGCGTCCCCCTGAGTGACTTGCTTGCGGTGGGGCCCCAGGGGGGGCCCGCGAGGTACAGAATCGTTTTAGGAGAACGTAGTGTGGGGGAGAATGTCAGGGCAGGGGCAACGGTTCTGGTCGTGGCGGCAAAGGTGGGGGCGGGGGAGGTTCGGGCGGCGTTGGGAAAAGGGTCTGGTCCGGGGCGGGGCTTCTTCGGAAACCTTTTTCCTAGGGGGGGGGGAAAAAAGTCCGGAGGTGGCGGCGGTTTAAATGGGGGGGGGGCGTCGGCGACAAACCCAAATTGGGACACGCCCCTTTTTTTTCCCGGGGAACCCGGCGGGTAGGGGGGGGACGAGTGGGGAGGGGCCGGGGGGGGGGGGGTGGAAAGCGGGGGGGTAAGTTACCAGCGGGGGGACCCCCCTTGTTCCCCCGGGAGGGAGGGGAAACCCCCGGAGGCGCCCGGGGGGGGGGAAGGGGTGGCCGGGCCCCCCGGGGGGGGGGAGAAGGGGGGTCGGTACGTGTTTTTCAAAACCTTTTGCTTAGGAAAAATTTCTTTTCCGGGGGGCTCCCACTTGGGGGCATCGGATCCCATAAAAAAAAAAAAACCCTTTCATTGGGGGTTTTCTAGGGTAATTACATTTCCTGTTTTTTAGACTGTTCAATTGATTAAAAAAAATAAAAAAAGCCAAATTTTTCATTTATTGTAAATTCTGCTTTTTTGCTGCTCGAGGGCTTTTTTTTTCCGTTTGGGTCTGTTCTTGTTTCCTT
>JAODAL010081331.1:0-11940 GCA_025379985.1 Phyllomedusa bahiana | reverse complement strand
GTTAAAGGAAACTGTGAGCAGTAATGGGGACAGGGAGCAATGTGATTAATGACCGTCTCTGTACAGCGCTGTGGAATATAACAGCTCTATATAAATGAATAAAATAAATGTATGCCACGTATAGGCATAACATTACATAGGCTGGCCACACTGGTAAATAAAAACAATGTACAGTGCATGGTATACATTATGAATGTGATGATCCACTGTATAGGAAACACTATATCACCATGATGGAATAACACTTGCTTGAATGTACTCAGAACCCCAATAGCAGTGAATAGAGAAACTCGCATATTGTGCCGCCAAGCCACAAAGCAGAATAGTGTAGGTCAATGGGCCCCATTCTCCATTTGTGGGTTCCAAAATGAAGACCCAAAATGATCAGATCCTGTGTATATGCATAAATGTACAAGATTGGAATTCCCCTTTAACCTCCATCGGGTAACGTAGACCTTTGTCTAAGTTTGGCATATGCTACCAATGTGTTCACATAATAAGATGTGAATAGAGCCTGATAGTATTTAATAGCAAAAGTGAATGAGGCTTTGTACTTCTGCACCTAAAATCTGCTCAAATACAGTCAAGTTAAAATCTAAAAATGTAAGATTGGAGTCGAAGCGCTTCCCTCTTGCCATGTAATTACAGAGACTTAATTTCTTGTGTGACAGGGCTCACAACAGGTAAATCCTATACCTTGCAGGATAATAATGGGGTATACCAGAGCTGAGATCAGCGGGACGCCCAGGCACGTCCCTCCATATTAACCCATTTAAGTGTTGCATCCTTTAAGGCATTGCAGTCGCTGAGGGTATAGACATTTGCCAAGTGGCCACAGGCCATTTAGCTATACAACAGACTTTATTCAGGGGTATTGCTATAGGGGTGCAGAGGAGGCAGTCAAACCTGGGCCCTGGTGCCTGAAGAGGACCCACAGGACCATCTGCCATAGAATAAGACACCAGTATTATAAAAGGTGGCACTTTAACATTTGGCAAAATTAGAAATAAGGCCTGATAGCAAATAACATGAGCTCCACCAACTAATAACAGGACATGGAAACAGCAGCATGAGTTAGTAATAATTCAAGGTATAAATAATAGCGCCATGTATCAGAGAACTCCCATACTAGTGCCTGATAGAAGAAAGCCACCAATGCGTTATTCTCTACAAGAGGATTCAACAACTTCTGGGCCACATAGCAGTTGCTATGACTTCGATGGCTATGTATCACAAGGCATTATGGGAAAGGAGCTGAGAAGCTCAAGCACCCTCTGTTGGATGTAACAAATCCTTAATTTGCTTTTGACCCTCTGGGTCTTTGGAAAGCAAGAAGGGATATTTAGCCAAACCAGCATCACCCATCTGTAGACAGCCGTTTCGGGGTTTTGCCGAAAATCAGTATAGAGCAGTGCGATGCTGGCTTGGCTGAGTGGGAGGCAATGAGTGGCTCAGAAAGGGAAGATATCTCCTTAGGGACAGTGCCTATATAGGAGTGTGGAGATTCTATGGCTATAGTTACACCCATACCCAGGAGCTTCATGTTACGCCTCTGTGTATTCATACTATACAGAGATATCCCACTATATAAGTCAGTACTAGATTTTAATGGTTTGTATGGATTCTAGGATATCAGATATGGCAGGTACGGTAGGACAGTGAAATATAGCACCAAGTGTTAGGAGCAATCACTGACCTAAGCAAGTCCTCTACCTACTCCCTTGTAAATTCTTTCAAAGCCTTCTCAGAAGCCCAATAAGCATTTTTCTGCTGGTTCATGAGCTGCTAACATATCATTGGAGAAACTTTAAGAGGTTTTCTCACCACAATGATTAGCTTTTAACATACAGGGAAAGGTAAATGAAGACTATTACCAAATACATTGCTCTTTAGATTTTGCTTTGCTCAGGGGATAAAGGAGATTTTATCTACTGTGTGCACGCAAGTTTCTCTTGGTTACCAACATCTCTTCCTGCTCTTTCTCTTATTTGGTTGCTCTAAGCAGTCATCCGACGATGGCGAATCACTTCCTCACTACCTGCTGAGTCATATCTCTAGCACAGGAGCTTGTTTACCTAAGTTAATGACAAGCTTTAACCCTATTTATGCACCTAAAATCTGCTCAATACAATCAAGTTTAAATCTAAAAATGCAAGATTGGAGTTGAAGTGCCTCCTTCTTGCCATGTAATTGGAGCTTTACAGCCTCATACACTTCAAAACTGTAACAAGAACAGCTAAAAACAGTTGATATGTCAGTCACTGCTATAGAACCACTCACAGACTGACAGGATGTACGAGTCTTAAACTGGCTGTGGCACATTGAAAAAACCACTTTAAGAAATAATTTGGACTTTTTCAATGTCAATGACTACTGACTCACTAGAAACAAGCATTATACCTCATCTGTGAGTTTGGCCCCTCAAAGATTCTTACAATAAACAGGCTGCATGTTTGTGAAGCTGGGAATCTCCATCCCCAGCCTTGTGTTAAGACTCTACAGACGTCACTGGTGAAAAATGGTCAGTGATTCCCAGTAACGTAGATCTCCAAAAGGCCAACATAGTCCTGTGTTCCCTTAAACGGGCTGTCCCATTACAGACAATCCCTTTAAGATGAAAAAAATCAGTTGATCGAGTCCGACCCTCAAGATTTCCCCTCATAATAAGATAGATGGCTCAGGTTCGCCACTGGTTTTTTTAGCAAATCTCCTCTTTGCCTCTTTTTTGGGGGGCACTGAGCAAAAGCGGTCCTCTAATAAGGAATATGGAAAGGTCTCCTGAACAGAGTGTGCCTTGGGTTAAATGGTACCTTTTGTTGGTGCCCCTTCCCCTGTCTAGTGTGCCCTATTGTTCCCCAAAAATATAATTATACTGTTTAAATAAAACTACCCAAAGGAGAAAGCTTTCAATGCTTCAGCCATCAGTGCCCCCTTTAGTGTTGACAGGTTATGACCCTGTGTAAATTCCCTGGTTCTTGAGATGAGACAAGTTTATGAGGAGCAGTATGGTGGCTCAGCAATTAACATTGTTTTCTTGCAACCCTGGCTTAAAATCCAACTAACTCAAAAAACAAAAACTGGTCAGCACATCCATTTTGAAGAATAAACGTATAGGTGCACACTGTTGTGGCAGTCAAAAGCTACAGAATGCAAACACAATATAATATCAGCAGCACTCTATAGGCACTAAAAACAGTCAAAAAGGACATAAAAAATTTTTGGAACAGCATTTCTGCTACTATGAAATATATGATTATAGCTGGAACCTTCTAACCCTGAAATGTCGAGGTCTGAACAGGCACCGAGAGAGGTAGCATGTAGCGTAGGCTCCCACCTGAATTGGGGCCACCTTGCCAGGGTAGGTGGGCATTTACAGTTTTGATAAAAAATGTACACTAAGGATCCGTTTACACGGCAATGGACAAATACCGGTCGGTTTATCCGACCGGTATTTGTCCGGTTTGTGTGCCGTCCCCACAGCCGTGGGAGGGGGGGGGGGGCGGCTTTTCTCCACGCTGAGCGTAGAAAAGCCCTCCCCCTACCCATTCACATGCACATATTCCGTCCGAAAACCAGACGGAAGAATGTGCAAGTACAATGTTTTTCAGGCGGCCGGCGGTTTTTCAAACCGCTGGGCGGAAAATCCATGCAGTGGGGACTGCTGCACAGGTTTTCCATAGAAGCCCGTTGTGCTCGTTTGCGGCCGGTTTTTCATATGGTCTGCAAAAGCGCAAACGGTCTGAAAAACTGGCCTCAAATCTTTTCAAATATTTCATAGTAGCAGGCAGGCTGTTCCCAAAATTCGTATGTCCTTTGTGACTGTTTTTAGTGTCTATAGAGTGCTACTGATATTGTATTGTGTTTGCATAAACTCCAACCAAGGGCAACATCTGAGTGGAGTTTGAATGTTCCCCCCACATTTCCTTGGGTTTCCGCCACACTCCAAAAACATACAGATAAGTTAATATGGAATGTATTGGAGACAGTGCCCAATGTGAATGAGGACAATCGCTGTACAGCGCTATGGAATATTCCAGCGTTATACCAGTTAATAAAATAAATAATAAAGAAAGATCCCAATCATCCCTCGTCTCTAAGAAGTTAATAACAAAAAACAATATCAATTTTAATATAATAATTCGACAATAAAATTGTGTTGGATCCACAGGTTTATAGACGACAGCAAATTACACCAAGAGGAGAAAGGGTTAATTAGGAAGATCTGGAGCTGAGAATGCAATTTGCATGAACTGTACTTTTATACTTGAGGATAGAGTGGAAAAATAACCCTTTTTGTAAAGAAAAGAAAGCCTCTGCATCAGAGAAGAAGAATACTGCTCTTAAACACTATAATTTACTGCACTTCCAAAAGGCTATCAATTAACACACACAAAAAAAAGTAACATAACTAAATTCCTTCAATAACATTTTTTTTTTGAGCTCCGGTATAAAGCGCGGATCCCGGACCAGGCAATATCCATAATAAAGTAGAGTGCAAATCCAATTTAAACTACACTAATTTATACTTATGGAAAGATGTGACCCATAGAACCAGATTCATTTGCATAAGTAGCGAGTTCAGCTCCATACTTATTGGGTGAATAACAGAACGGTAAAATCTGGATACACTGTAAAACCGGAGCAGTGGGTGCACATACTTTCCTTGCATAGGACTGATCTGTAGCAGCATGTTGGTGGTGTTGCTTTTACCATTTGAAAGTAAATGTCTGCCTTGTACCATTACATCATTTTTATGTCCAATATTTGGTGATGATTTATTTGGCAAATGGGTACCGTCACTGAAATGGTATCAGTCTTGGACAGGCCCATCAGGCAGCTAGAGAATCCCTCAATGGGCTCTTGAGTCAGCAAGTAGTCTATCCTGCCTAAAGCTATCAATAGCAGTCACGAGCAGCATTGTAGCCAAGTAGTGTACATCGGCGGTGTCCACTGGGCTGTCTTAAAGGGGTTTTGCCACGAAGTAAAATTGAGGTGGGAAGTTTGAAAATTAAATATAAGCATTTTCACCATTCATCATTATTATAAATTCTGCACCGTTTTTGTTTTAGCTGCTCCTTTAGTGATCCATTGTTTACAGCTCGTCTCCAGGGGATACGACCAGGGCTGGGAGCTCCTCACTCCTGGTCGCACATGCTCAGACATCACCTCTCTTCTCTTGCAGCTACTGAGTGTTCAAACCCCAGGTGCTGTCATTCTACTCCTGTCCTTTGGACTAGTTAGTAATAAGTCCAACAGTGCAAATAAAAAAAAGAACCCTCAATGAGTTATGTGCATTGTCAAAGAGGAAAAAAATCCACAGGTCAAGTTTCTGCAGGGATTTGAACCAAGGATCCTTGTGCTGTAAAGCAAAAATGTTACCTCTGAGCTACAGTATAGCTACTTACAATTCTATATATAAACAGACCTTTCTTTCACTAGACAGAGGAAAGGCCTGGTGATGTCATCCTTCTGGGTCACATGTTATGTCATTCAAACAGATCACACACGCCCCCTTCTGAGCACCCAGAGCTGATGAGCTGGATGCAGAAGGTATGAAATAAGATTGTGGTAAAACCCCTTTAACAGTGTTATGGGTGTAGCAGTATCAAAATACATGACATCACACACAGCCAAGCCTCTAATCACCCCTAAGCACACATACAGCATCATGCTGCTTACGTTGAGACACCCCTCTGACATCTTGTAGGCAGTCTGCAGCCTACAAGACTAATTGACAGGGCAGGGAGCCAATAGCTCCCAGCTCCACTATGGTTTTTAACTGTTTGAATGCCTTAAAAGCAGTTTAATAAGCAGCACCAATCCGTCCCGCAAACACGGCTTGAATAAGCCGTATGAACCGGGCCTTAATGGACATATATTGCAAAGTGACTTGTTTTTGCAAGATCTTCAACATAAAAAGCAATCCTTGTAGTGAGACAACCCCTTTAAGGACCTGCTGGGAGTGACAGTTTGCCTTACAACTGGGCAGCCACAGATTGGATAAACAGATTCCTATCCATAATAGGTTGTAATGGCTCAAGAATCATTCATGTGATCTGCTATACTGGTACATGTGCCCGCAGCACCACTTGCTTGCTCTAGCTGTATTATTAAATTGACATCAGGCTGTTATGGCTGGGATTGGAGATACTGTAATTATGGTCCTGATTGTGTAACCTCTTAGATGCTGTGTGTTGATATAGATAATATAGCTTTCTTCTAGCAAAATGCATATTACATGAAAAAATTCATTTATTTTCAAAAGACATGCTTCTACTGTGCCGGCATAGTAAAACAGGAAATAGATTGTAAAAAAAAGTTACAATGTTATTTATAAATTTATTGTAGAATAAAGTTACAATGTTATTTATAAATTTATTGTAGAATAAAGTTACAATTTTATTTATAAATTTATTGTAGAATAAAGTTACAATGTTATTTATACATTTACTGTAGAATAAAGTTACAATGTTATTTATAAATTTATTGTAGATAAAGTTACAATGTTATTTATAATTTATATAAAAAAGACACACCACACTATGAGATACATCTACGATTTTAGGTTGGAGAAAACAAGATTTTTTTTAACTGCTAAAATATTTAATGAAATAAGGCCGTTGAAAATATCATAAAAAATTTTGAAAAAAAAGTGCAGCATGCAGCTCTATTTTCTGTTCAAACCTTGGGCACCATGACAGAAACCCAGCGAACCTCTCTAAAGCCAGGGGGTCTGTTGTGGTCCATCATTTCATTGATCCAGTGCCACCATAGTTTTTCAGTTCCTATAATGGTTCAAGTGGGAATAGGACCCAGGCCAATAATATTCCGAGGCAAGGCAATGGAACAGTTACAACATGGAGTCTAGAAAGCCAGGACTAGAGCTATCTCTGATCCCGTCCACTAAAGCCGGAATCTGGCTGTGCATAAAAGTCAGCTCCTGCTACAAAAACATGAGTGCAAAG
Organism: Phyllomedusa bahiana; assembly: GCA_025379985.1. Lineage (NCBI taxonomy): Eukaryota > Metazoa > Chordata > Amphibia > Anura > Hylidae > Phyllomedusa > Phyllomedusa bahiana. The sequence continues at coordinate 4,975 of JAODAL010081331.1, read as the reverse complement.
CGTGAGCGCTATAAATGTATGGTGCACAATATTAGCTATCTTCCTGATGCACCATAAATGTACAGCAGGGAGGAGTACATGCACACTATAAGACATGCTAAACTTATAACCCTGTTTTAAGGGGAGAAAAATTCATGTTATAGTGCAATAGGACCATTGAAAAAAGCAAGTCATATGACTACAGGGAAAAAAGAGTTGTGGCCGTTTCAATGAGTTGGATGGCTTCCAATGAAAACTGTAAAAACATTGCTGCCTCCAAAAGGCTTAAAAATGTCAACCAATAATATAATGGAAATAAGCCTGTCAGGGCTAAGCTGTGCTCAGACTGCAGACAGGCTGCAACAGCTGATGTGCGCTCCCTCCCTGATACACTTGCTGCTGACAAACTCTGTGAGTGACAGGGGGCCCCGCCACTTCTGACAGGGGGGCGAGTGCACCAGCCAATGGGAGACCCGGAGGCCGCTCCAATCAGCTGCAGGGGCGGTATCCAGGAATCCCATTTAAACTCCCTGAAGGCTGGGTGCTGCGCCTGTGATATTCCTGGCTACCTTGTTATTTGTTTTTGTGTTTGCTTATCTGTGTACCTGACCTCGGCCTGTTCTCCTGACCCCGGTTTGTCTCCTGATTTTGTACCACGCTCCCGTTCGTGTTTGACCTCGGCTTGTTTACGTTTATCCCTCTGGTACTGATTTGTGGCTTTGGCGTTCCTATTTGATACTGACCCGGACTGTCTGACTATTCTACTTCCTTACGTCCCCAGCACTTTAGCAGAGCAGGGACTGTCGCCCAGTTGCCGTCTGCCGCCTAGGGCAGCACGTCAAGTAGGCAGGGACAGTGGGCTGGGTTCCAGTTAGGGCTCACTGCACCTCCCTTGACGTGACAAAGCCAGTAGAAGGTGCAAGGTCAGACAACAATTGTCTGAAGATCCACCAAAAGCATGAACCACTGTGATAAAGTTGGTACATTTTCAGACTGTCTGGTCTAAACATTAAATGGCTGTAGTAAGTTTGACCCAGTCTCTTTGTTAAAATAAGAAAATCATAAGAAAATCAAAGCAGCAGCTTCTGAAAACCTAGTAAAATAACCTATACTCACCTTCCTCCAGTTGGCGCTACCAGAACGCATCTCTCCGATCTTTTGTTTTCATTCTGTCACTTCTGAATGGGATCTACGGATTGGCTGTAGCGGTTATGTGCCCCTGATTTACATCACTGTATGGAAGTGAACAGCCCAGAATGGTGATGTACACAGAGGCACGTGGCTGCTGCAACTAGTCAACAGCTGAAGTGGTGACGACGTCCCTGTTTGAATGTGACAGAATGAAAACAGAGAACCAGAGAGAGAGAACCGGAGAAGAGTGAGTATAAACTTTCTTATATTACTGGGATCCCAGGAGCTGATGCTTTGATTTTCTTACGAGGTAGAAAAACTCCTTTAACTTTCAGAAATCAAAATCACATGTCTGACAACACACAAGAAAAAGCTGCTGTCTGTCTCCCGGGGTAACCAACAGAATCTGGAAAGCAGCTCCATACATGTTATGATAGACTGGGGCCCACCAATGGAGTTTATTCTTGGGGCCCACCTATTGAGTTGATTCTTGGGGCCCACCAGTGGAGTTGATTCTTGGGGCCCACCAGTGGAGTTGATTCTTAGGGCCCACCAGAGGAGTTGATTCTTGGGGCCCACCAGTGGAGTTGATTCGTGGGGCCCACCAGTGGAGTTGATTCTTGGGGCCACCAGTGGAGTTGATTCTTGGGGTCCACCAGTGAAGATGATTCTTGGGGTCCACCAGTGGAGTTGATTCTTGGGGCCCATCAGTGGAGGTGATTCGTGGGGCCTACCAGTGGAGTTGATTCTTGGGGTCCACCAGTGGAGTTGATTCTTGGGGTCCACCAGTGGAGTTGATTCTTGGGGTCCACCAGTGGAGCTGATTCTTGGGGTCCACCAGTGGAGCTGATTCTTGGGGCTCACCAGTGGAGTATATTCATGGGGACACCAGTGGAGCTGATTCTTGGTTCCCACCAGTGGATTCTTGGGGCCCACCCTATTGTACTACACATGACTCTTGCACTCTGCCTCTTGTCTTCCACCTCTTTTTCTCTGCCTTCCCCCCTTTAAAGCAGCTCTAGGCCTTCCATTCTTAGGGGAACACCATGTTCAAGGGCCCACAGGAGATTAGGGGAAACCCCTAGTTCGAGCCTGCATACATGAATGATGAAGCAGATGCTCTTTGTTAGGGCCCTCTGATCTAAGTAATAAGGTGGGGTCCTGAGCCAAGAGTCCCACTTTTATAACCATACACCCTAATTTTGGATTTAAGAAGGGGTGTGTGATCGACTTACCAATAGCAGCAACTACAGTACAATATGTTTAGGGAATGATGTCAGGCAGTAATTGAGGCCAAGGTTAAACAGTAGGGAGTGCAGGAGTAACAATAGTGCAGCAGTGCTAGATAGTTGTAGATAATCTGAAGACTTGTGGTCTTGGATGAGCGCTCGCTATTTGAGTCATGAGATTTTTTTAAACAAGAAATGAAATCTGAAAGTTGAGATATGAGCTGGGACTTCTGATGTCTGTAGGTGGACCAGCCTCAGGACTTCCACTGCATGATAACGTGAAACCTGAACCTAAGAAGAATTCTCCAGGTGGTTGTATATAGGTGTGTAAGGCAAGCTGTTATATACAGAATAAGCTGCAAGCCCACATGGAGTCTATACTCTATTACCGAGCTGTAGGGGCTCTATGTGCCATCACCATATTCCCTCCTAGAAAGGAATAGCTCTGTAATATAACATCTGCAGCAATTTGTTCCTCTGTATAATATTTGGGTAACAATGGAGGTACAACATGGGCTGTATTATAGATTTGTAGATACCGATTCCTAATATGGTCTCGTTCTGCCTCCAATGAAATAAAAAAAATGGGCATTTTTTTATTATATCACGCAAATAGTAAAAGTTATTGTGAACCTCACAAAATATAAATGGGCATATGTAGCATATATATATATATATTATATATACACTCACCGGCCACTTTATTAGGTACACCATGCTAGTAACGGGTTGGACCCCCTTTTGCCTTCAGAACTGCCTCAATTCTTCGTGGCATAGATTCCACAAGGTGTTGCAACGATGCTCAATTGGTACCAAGGGGCCCAAAGAGCGCCAAGAAAATATTCCCCACACCATGACACCACCACCACCACGCCATGAACCGTTGATACAAGGCAGGATGGATCCATGCTTTCATGTTGTTGACGCCAAATTTCTGACCCTACCATCCGAATGTCGCAGCAGAAATCGAGATCATCAGACCAGGCAACGTTTTTTCCAATCTTTCTACTGTCCAATTTCGATGAGCTTGGGCAAATTGGAGCCTCAGTTTCCTGTACTTAGCTGAAAGGAGTGGCACCCGGTGTGGTCTTCTGCTGCTGTAGCCCATCTGCCTCAAAAATCGCCGTACTGTGCGTTCAAGAGATGCTCTTCAGCCTACCTTGGTTGTAACGGGTGGCTATTTGAGTCACTGTTGCCTTTCTATCAGCTCGAACCGTCTGCCCATTCTCCTTTGACCTCTGGCATCAACAAGGCATTTCCGCCCACAGGACTGCCGCTCACTGGATGTTTTTTTTTTTCGGACCATTCTCTGTAAACCCTAGAGATGGTTGTGCGTGAAAATCCCAGGAGATCAGCAGTTTCTGAAATACTCAGACCAGCCCTTCTGGCACCAACAACCATGCCACGTTCAAAGGCACTCAAATCACCTTTCTTCCCCATACTGATGCTCGGTTTGAACTGCAGGAGATTGTCTTGACATGTTTACATGCCTAAATGCACTGAGTTGCCGCCATGTGATTGGCTGATTAGAAATTAAGTGTTAACGAGCAGTTGGACAGGTGTACCTAATAAAGTGGCCGGTGAGTGTATATATATACACACACACACACATATATATATAGTACCACTAGTAAAGTTTCTTTAATTTGGTATTAAAGCAAATATTATGGATCCAACAAATCATTAAAAACATTATCTTCATGTGTAAAATACTAAAAAATCTCAATTTTGTCTAATTTTTCTATCTTTTCTATTTTATTATAACTGAGCAAAATGTGACATAAAACCAAAGTCATGACTGATGAGGTTTTTTTTTTTTATTTAATCGGGCAAAAATTATTTGTGGCCCTTTTTTTAACCCAATTATTATTAATATAAAATTATTATTATTATTCTTTTTTTGTTCTTAAGTTATTACTATTATGATTGTTTTTATTCTTATTAATATTATTACTAAAACAATTACATTTATTGTTATTAATATATCTTCTAAAATAATTGCTTTAATTTTTATTATGTTACTATGTTTTTTTTTTTTGTTTCTTCTTTGTTATTAAGAGATGGGCGAATTTCTTTAAAAAAATTTGGGGTTTGGTACTTGCCCAATTTTCCCCACAAAAAAATTTGTTTCGGTCGAATTACTTGGCACGAATCACGTTAAAAAACGCTATTTCCAGGCTGCCCAGAGCCTGCAGGGTGTGTGATGTTGTGCCCCTGCTTAAATATGCAAGGGGGGCTTGGTTTTGGGCTTATACAATGTTGTTTTTAGTTGACGCACATGACTGCCGCCCCCTTAAAAAACCTTAAATATAAAATTCCCCGGGCACTTATGAGGGCAAAAATGACCAAAAAAACTCAAGGGGGGAATGTAGTGATAAAGTCATGGCAGCAAAAGCTGGAAAAAAAAAAAAATGGAGCTGGTGGCAAACAATGATGAGTGTGGAGGTGACGGCGGCAGCCACAGCAGCATGAGGTCAGGCAGTGGCACAATGACATTCTGGAAGTGGCAAAACAGTACCAGGCCGCCGAGTGGCACAAAAGACAAGTGTGGGGTCCGGTTTGGCAGCAGCATGAGGTCAGGCGTGGCACAATGACAAATTCTGGAAATGGAAAAAAAAAAAAAAGGGTAGGCCAAA
>JAODAL010081330.1:0-11940 GCA_025379985.1 Phyllomedusa bahiana | reverse complement strand
CCAAAAAGGGAAATATTTCAATAAAAAAACTGTTAATAATAAAGTTTTTTATGCAGTGCTTTGGGTCTACACTAAGTCTTGGTGAACTTTATCCAGTTTTTTTTTATAGAGTTTTGTCTATTGTAAATACAAGATATTTTTGGCACTTTCAATTCCCTGTGGTGACTATAAAATTGCTGGATTTAAAAATTAAGTGCAAGGGGGAATATCAACAAAGGTGGAATGGGCAAATTGAAAAGAACACCTATCTAAAATGTATAGAAAATAAAGTGGAGTTTTGCACCTAACAAAGGACTTGCAGTAAGAAAAGATGTGTATCATAAAAAGTTCAGGCTCCCCAATACCCCAGGAAATATTTAAATATTTCATAGAAAATTTTAATAAAAGCTATTGAGTGCAAGTCTACACTAAGTCTTGGAAAAACTTTACCCCATATTTTTTTTAAAAGCTTGTCTGTGTTCGCCCAGGGGGGCCCCCACTCCGCTCCCCCCCCCCCCCGGACGTTACAGCGGTAATGCTCCTTTTAAAAAAATTCTTAGCTAACTACATAAATGTTCAAACCCCTAATTAACTAAATTGGAAGGATCACAGCTAATAGTAGGGGTTTTTCCTTGCAGAATAGACTAATTTCGCTGAGCTTTTTGGGCCAAGGGCAGAACGCAGGCCCTACCCCTATAAACGCTGAGAGACATGGGCTGAACAGGAAATGCTGTTTTTGTAAAAAAGGTCATATGATTTTTACACCCAATCGCAACCAAAAACATCCCAGTCATGAAGTCGCACACAATCCCCCTGCTCTATTCTTAATGATTTGTTGGCCGCCAAAAGACGGAAGCGCCAAAAATGGACGATTTTAATAGATACACAGTTTTTTTAACCTAAATTATGCATGTCAAAAAAAATCCGATCCCATAAAAACTGTCCCATTTCAACTTTGTCGATAATAATCGCTCAACACTACATATAACGACTTCTAGCCCCTGCTCCTGCTTTGTCTTCTGTTTACTCTGGGTCCTTTACACTCAGAAGTTTATGTTACAAAATACAATGTTTGATAGCAATATGAATAAATGAACATAGTAAAAATAGGTAAGTTTGGAAAAAGTCTGTGGAGTCCAACCTATATCCCATCTGGGCAGTATCACATCACATATGATATAGTGCTGCTTTGTGCTTAGTATGTATCATGCAAGATTTTAAAGAATTGTCAAAATAAAGAACATCATTTTTTATTGGAACTCCTTCTGGACTGAAATCTGGTGTTTTCCCTCATATTGCTTGATGTAGATCACATTTAGCAGAAATAATTGTTGGTGCAACTCACTCATCCTTGTTCACAATCACAGCAGACAATCACTGTGAGAACATTTAGCATATACTGGCGGTGCTTCAGTGGCAAAATAGAATACATATTTGATCCAAGACAAAATATTCCTCGGCACACACCATCTGGTGACATTAGGTTTATTTTATCACATGGTTGCATGCTGTGAAGTGTCTTCCTATGTTTTTACTGTACCTGCTGTGCGCTAATGTGATCAAATAAAGCTACCGTTAACCATTGGCGAATGATGCCATGGAATATTTCCTATTTTGTTTTGAATCATAGCTTGACGTTAAATGTTAATAAATAAAGAATAAAGTTAAGTCTAAAAAAAATATCTCTACCTTATATAAAATGATTACTTGTTTAACTTGATTGTATTCACTAGAAACATGGAGAAGCTACCACAGATGCCTCTACAGGTTGTGGTATAAGTTAACAGCCAGACACCTTTGGGAAAAGGTATATCTACTTGCTTCTGCCTCTTCAATTGTTCATTCCGTATTGTGCACATGATATGGAATACTGCAGTATTGCATCCTATAATATTGTAGTATCCTATAATGTATGTAAATTCATCATCAGACATGCTGGGCCTTATTACACCCAGGTAAGGTTTATTTAAGCAAAAGTCTTAAATTACAACATCTTGTTGTTTTCCCTTGCATGTAGATTTACTAACAGTGACTATTAATTCACGTTAACCCCTTAATGCTGAGGCCTATTTTTTCACATTCTTTTTTCCCCTCCTCGCCTTCCCAGAGAAATAACTTTTTTTATTTTTTCATCTACGTAGCCTTCCCAGAGCCATAACTTTTTTATTTTTTCATCTACATAGACATGTGAGAGCTTTTATTTTGCGGGACAAGATGTACTTTCTAATGATGGTATTCATATTACATAGAACATACTGGGAAACCTCAAAAAAATTCTAAGGGGGGTCAAAATGTGAAAAAAACGTACTTGCGCCATGTTTGCCGAATTTTTGTCTTTACAGCGCTCAATCTTTGGTAAAAATTATGTACTATCTATATTCTACAGGTTGATACGCATCCCGAAATATCAAACATGTTCAAGTTATGTTTTGGTACTGTAAAAAAATTCCAAACATTTTCTAATTTTGGAATTTGCTGCGCCATTTTCTGCGGGGACATTTTTTGTGGGCTGAAGTGTAGTTTTGCTATCACTTTTGAATACATGTGACTTTTTAAATTAAATTTATTCCAATTTTTATGGGATGTGAAATTACCAAAAAAACACAATTTTGCCGTTTGGAATTTTTTTTCTTCTACGGTGTTTAGCGTATAGGATAGCTGATGTTATATTTTAATACATTGGACTTTTTCAAACGCAGCGATACCAAATATGTGTAACTTTTTTATAATTCTATTTTTTTATTTGTAAAATGGCAAAAGGGGGGTGATTTGAACTGTAAATATTTTTTGATACTTTAAAACATTTTATTTTATTTTTTTACTTTAACTTTGAGTACATCTAGGGTGCTTAACCATTAGGGGGCATGATTGTTTATGTAACCTAATGAATTGTAATACAATGCATCAGGGTGTACAAAGATGGTGGTTTTACTACTTCCTGCCTGGTGCTGGAAGTAGCAAAATCGAAAACATGGTAGGGATGAAAGCCTTTGCAAGGCTTCCAGCTGCCATGTTCAGCAATCTGGGCCCCGCGATTTCACCACGGGTGCCGCAATCGAAGTGAGCAGTGATGCGTGGCACTGTTTCTCATTGATTTAGATGCCGCGGCCATCTTTGTCCCGCTACAAAGGCCCTTACCAGCATTAGGACATACTCATACGTCCACGGTCGTTAAGGGGTTAATATTTAAAAAAAATATTATTTTCTGGAGATCAAGCTTCCATCCACCTATGTGTTGCATCAAACACATGGCTTGTTGATCCACAAATTCCTTCCTATGTGATCTATGCTACTGTATGTTACTATGTAGTATCAGAAAAACAGCTTCAAGGGCAATGCAAGCAATGTTTGTTAATTTACAAGGCTAGCAACATGAAAGATACAATTTCGTAGACTGCAAGTGTCTCGTCTGCACCTAAAAAAAGAAATGGAAGAAAATTATAAAAATCAATAACAATATGCAATCAACTGAAAATACTTCACACCAAAGGCAGTTGAAATAACTCTGTCAACCCGCAACACCAACATCAAAGGTGACAAATATTTGGAAACAGTCAAGGAGAATTTCAGTATGTTATGGAACTCTTTCAATTTTTTTCTTGTAAGTACTTCTATTTTGAATATTTAACATCTACAGACTATTAACAATTTGTTATGTATAACCCAAGTTAGAAAAATTATATACCTTGAAAACCATATACGAACATATATATTGGCTACTCCTTGAAAACTCAATAGTTGGTGAGAAATTTAAGCTTGTTAGAAGAAGAATGAACTAGATTGTTAATTAATGCAAAAACTGGCTCATATACTGTATCTCAGTATAGAAATAAAAACCAACTAGTCAGCACAGCCTAACAAAGTTACATAATTTTGCTGGTGCAAATCCACTGTGATTGAATTGCAAAAGCAAACAAACACAAAGATGCAGCAGCACCGTGCATGTACTAAAATATATGATATCATGTACCACCTCTTTATTATTTTAAATTACATTTACTCCTAAAGCTCTTTATTTGAGGTTCTTGTAGAGCTTATTTAACCATAAGGAAAATAATACTGCTGCACCAGGGCCTCCTGCAGTACCTCACATGTCCAAAAATGTTGTACAGTTAGGGAGACATGTATGGAACAAGCAGGGGCGTCGCTAGGCTAGTTTAGTCGGGGCACAAGCCCCGAACCATCCTGCCAGTGCCTCGAGTCTCCGATCGTCGGGTTGTAGGCAGCTGCTAAGTGCCTGCAGCTCCGACGATCTCCTGAGCTGTATGTGAATCCTCTAACCACACAGCTCAAAGCCATTATTCAGTGCAAGGGAGGGCAGAGGGAGAGCGACTGCACCATTTTGCCGGTGTTTAGCAGGGAGGAGGGGGCGCCTGTCACTCACTGTGGCTCCTGACTGTCAGGACTTCCTGTGCTGTAGCCGCGCTGAGCAGGAGAGCCTGGCAGTCAGGAAGCAGTGAGTGAGGAGCTCCGCCCCCCGCTGTGCACTGCTCCCCGGTCCCGGACCATGCAACTACTCAGCCTTGGAGGCAACAGCAGCAGCATCATCATCATCATCCACAGGTGCCCAGGGAGGTCTCAAGTGAGTGAGTAGCCTCACTGTAGAGACCTGTGCTAGATAGTATAATAAGGGCAACACCACATAATCTTCATAAATATAAATTGTACTTAATGTATATATGCATGTGTGTGTATATATGTGTATTTGTGTATGCATGTGTGTGTATATATGTTTGTGTGTATGCATGTGTGTATATAAGTTTGGGTATATGTGTATATTGTAGCATGTATGTATAATATATTATGTGTGTGTGTATATATATGTGTGCATGTGTGTGTTTTATAATATGTGTGCATGTGTGTGTATTTTATATATGTGTATGCATGTGTGTATATATATATTTTATATTTTTTATATATATATGTGTATGCATGTTTGTGTGTATATATATATATATATATATATATATATATATATATATATATACAGTATATATATTTGTATTTGTGTATATGTGTATATATATATGTGTGTGCATATGTGTGTACATGTGTATGTGAATGTGTATGTACTGTATATATGTGTGTTTATGTGAATAAACACACATATCCACAATTTGCCCCATTTGCGTCACTAAACATAATCCTGCCTGTTCTGTCCTTTACACATGTAAACTACAGCCTGATGATGAATTGTATCTGAATATAATTTTTTTACACCCGTCATTGGTCAGGGTTGCGTACGTTTTTAGCTGCTGCAGCCAGACAAAGGGTACGTTCACATGGCATAATTGCGGGGTGCGTTTTGTGGTGTATTTGCCCTTTAATACGCTCTCTATGAGAGCTATGAATTACCATGTCGTCTTCTCCGGCGTACAATCCGATGGCATTGTACGCTGGAGGAGAGAAGTGACAGTCCCCCCGATAGAAGCCGCAGTTCTTGGGGCGTGAAAAATGCCCGCGTGAACCCCGTCCTACTGAGCAAAACTTAACACAAAGGGCCCGAGCCCCGGATGTTTTGGGACCCTAGCAACGCCTGTACATCGAAGTTCATTTTTTCATCTTTTTTCAGTGTATAATGCACCTGAATGTATTAAAGTAGTTTTTGTGCGTTCATAAATGGTGTCCAAAGTTCATTGCGCTTTGCCTCTGTGTTTGGTGCATTATGCAATTTAGATGCATAAGTAACGTATAAAGGCTAACATGTATAAAGGCTATAGATAGGCTGGAACTAAAAGAATAGTCATTAGAATAGCATGTCAGTGAATAGAAACTATGGTAGTGAAGTGATCTTTCTTGTTGGACCACAGGTCCCAGTCAGACCTGTGGTGTACTGGCTCTTGCTGTCTGTAGAATAAAGGGTGAGAGCAGCAAAAATACATTTAAAATTTAATGTAGTAAAAATTTTAAAATCTGAACATTATCAGTGGGTTGTTTAATGTAAAATTAGTTTTAGATTCTATTAATTTTAAATATATTTTATAGGAGAGATTTTTTTCCCTAACAGCAAACCTAGCTCCACTTCAACTCCTCAGCTTCAGGCAGACCCCATTGAAAAAGGTCTGCCTGTTTGAGCAGTAATGAGCCTAGTTTTGCCGAACAACATTCATACTCTGTTTCCCCGAAAATAAGACAGTGTCTTATATTAATTTTTGCTACTAAAGACGAGCTAAGACATTTTTCTATGAACAAGAAATCACATTTATTGTTGAACAAAACATCAACATGTATTAATATATTGTGGTGATTTCATCACAAACATCAGCATAAGCAGCCAAATTCTGAATTTCATAACTAAAAATGCACTATGTCTTATTTTGGGGGTGTCTTATTTTCGGGGAAACAGGGGTATATGTGTCTAATATTACGAGTGTGGTGCAACACGCCCCCAGAACGACCCCAGAATGCCCCCTCATGTTAGGCGCATTAAAAAGTATCGAGTCTTACGAATAATGCGCGTAGACTGCTCATTTGACACCAGAAAAGGGTGAAAAACCTGATCATACATGTCTCCCTTAATGTTTACTGTCTACTTATACTCATGTCATAAGCCAGCAGCAGCTCAGTGTGGGCAAATTGAGCATCTTCAAAAGACTTTTGATTTGTGTTGCACTTCAGAGTTTAATTTGACCTGAATATAGATGATTTGATTTGGGTTAGCCCAAACTGAATTTTGGCGGAATTAGTGGGAAATCAGCCAGCATACCCATAACATCCTGGACAACCAATCAGCAGCGAGTCAGACTGGCAAAAGTAAGTGTATTATCTATTGGATGCCTACATCACCTGACAATAGGCCTCATGCTCAGCTAACACACCATTTTGGATTAGATGCATGACAGAAAGATACATCTGTGTGTGTTAGCTGTGTACTACTAGCAAAATTCATCACATATGTGCTCAGCTCTGTTGGCTAGGAAGTGGAAATAGGGACCTTTAGATGAATGCATCTGTGTGTGTTAGTTGTGTACTGTTGGCTAAATTCACCAAAATTGTGCTCAGCTTTGTATGTACGGAGCCAGGTATAGGAACAAAGTAGAAAAAAAACCAGGAAGGTTAGTGTGCTTTCACACGCAGCTGCGTTTTTTGATGCATTTTTGTATGCGTTTGTTTGTGCAGAAATGTACAGCATTAATTACTGTGCCTTTCTGCACAAAAAATGCATCCAAAAAGACACAGCAATTAATGCTGTACATTTCTGTACAAAAAACACATAAAAATGCACCAAAATAACGCACTATAGGTTACTATTGGCAAAAAAGTGAGTTTTAGATCTAAACCGTTTTCATACATATGGCCCTATGTGAAAGCAACCTTAGGAATACAAAATGGTACATATGGCTTTAATGGCACAGAAATAAATCTATTACAGAAAGAATTAACCCCTTAACGACATATTCACACATTATTACATCATAGTGCTGGTAAGGGGCTTTGTAGCGCTATTAACTATTTGCAGCTAACAACCGGTGGTTACAGCTCGGGAGGGTGGCGCCGCCTTCCCATGCTGTTTAACCTCTTAAACATCACGGCAACGATGGCCGCGCCATCTCACTACGATCTGGACATCAGTGGAGAGATCTTCTGAAGGTTTCCTTCGATGCCATTTTTTCGATATCCCAACTGACCGCCCTAGGCATAAAGTGGGGAAACTGCCATCTTGGTACACCCAAATGCATTATCTATACATTGTATAAGGCTGTAGAAGTGATCGATCCCCCTAGTAGTGAAGTGCCCTAAGGGGGCTCAAAGCTAAAGTAAAAAAAAAAAAATGTCTTAAAGTGTAAAAAAATAAAAAAGTATTAAAAGTTCAAGTAACCCCCATTTCGCCATTTTGCAACTAAAAAAATAAAAAAGTTACACATAATTGGTATTGCAGCATCTGAAAAAGTCTGATGTATTAAAATATAACATCATTTATCCCATACACTGAATACCGTAGAAGAAAAAAAATTCCAAACAACCTTAAAATTGGAATAAATTTGATCAAAAAAGTTCCATGTATTCCAAACTGGTATCAATAAAAAGTAAATTTCAGCTCGCAAAAATGCATCCTCACTCAAGTCCGTAGGTGTTAGTACAAAAAAGTTATTGGTCACAGAAAATTTAAAAAATAGAAATGTTTGGAAATTTTTTACCAAAACATAACGGAAACCAAACATGTTTGATATTGCCGGATGTGTATCAACCTGTAGAATACAGATAACACATCATTTTTACCAAAGATTGAACGCCGTAAAAGCAAAACACCCGCAAACATGGTGTAAGCATGTTTTTTTCACATTTTGCCCCACTTAGAATTTTTTTGTGGTTTCCCAGCATATTATGGTAACATGAATAACACCATTAGAAAGTACATCTTGTCCTGCAAAATAAAAGCCCTCATATGTCTATGTAGGTGGAAGAACAAAAAAGTTAGAGCTCTGGGAATGCAGGGTGGGAAAACGAACGTCATAAAAAAAAGGCCTCAACGTTAAGGGGTTAATGCTAATTAGAGATGGGCGAATTGATTCTAATTAAGTGGAATTCGTTTCGAACTTCAGGAAAACTTCGGTTCTGAACGAAGTCGAAGTTTGGGGTACTTCGGGTGAACCAAGTGTGCTTTTGATTGATAAAATGGCTGCGAGCACATGGCGTTACATGGGGCAAAGCACTCTGGGAGGAAGAAGGGCATAGCCTGCATGACATGTGCAGAGATGAAGCCAATCAGAGACCGGCGGGATTCTGTGACATCACCGCACTATATAACTCCGGGCGCGATGCTGGGAGCTCATTCCGCTCTCACTGCACTGATCAGGGAAGGTGCTGCCGCGGCTGATTGTAATAGCTCTTACTGAAGAACTGATTTTTATACAGCGATTTTTGGGGGATGTTTCAGCTTGTCTCAGAGACTGCTTCTCTTAACGATCTATTTCTGATTTTGTGGGGTATTGGATCTGAAGTCCACTGTGTGTCCAGTGCAGCTGCATATACATTTTAATGCTATCTGCTCACAGCATATTGAATATCCAAGGGGGATCTAAGCCTGTTCCTGTTGTATTCATTTAAAGGGGTTTTGCCACAATGTAATGTTGACGTGGGATCCTCCAAAATGGGTTTTTAATCACTTTTCTAAATACATGTGATTACAAAAATTGCAGCCTGAGAGAGCTTCAGCCTTCCTTAGATGTCCTTGGTTACTTCAAAGCTTCTATTAGATACGGCCTGACAAGAGCTGCTGGATGGGCTTGCGCAGAGAGAGCTTCTTATCTGATGAGACTGAGCTGAAGAAGCTTTCAACGCACCGGGTAGAAATATGTTTTCTTTTGTATACAGAATAAACTAGTTGTAGTGTGATTAGATCCCTGCTTTATCTGATGACAGAGAACATGAAGGAGCTTTCAAGCTGCTGTGGAGAAAAGGTGTTGTCTTTTGTATACAGAATCCACAAGTTATAGTGTGATTATTTCAGTGAATATGTCACATCGAATCCTTATGCAGCTTTGTGCTCTGGCTGTGGGTGTCTCTCTCTCTTTCAGCTCCGTGGTTTGTTTACATTAGCTTCTTAGCAGATAATGCTCCTCCTAGCAAAACCCCTTTAAAGAAACAGTGTTTTTACAATACAAATACCACTTTTTTGGCTTCTCAATTCTTTTGCGCAATTTACATCCAGGGGTTAATTAAGCGTTGTTCTGCTGTTGTGGTCACTAAAAGAAACCGTCTTTTACACCGCCAAAAAATAAATTTTTCCTGCAGCCTAATTCACAAGCGAAGGTTAATTACAATTTTTTCTCTTGTTGTGTAGCGTAGAAAACATGCCATTGTAACACGCTACAAAGCTCGTAGCTTATGGTTGCTCAATTGTTTGCCGCAATTTACATCCAGGGGTTAATTAAGCGTTGTTTTTCTGCTGTGGTGACAAAAATAAACCGTCTACACCGCCAAAAAATAAATTTTTCCTGCAGCCTAATTCACAAGCGAAGGTTAATTACAATTTTTTCTCTTGTTGTGTAGCGTAGAAAACACGCCATTGTAACACGCTACAAAGCTCGTAGTTTGTGGTTGCTCAATTGTTTGGCGCAATTTACATCCAGGGGTTAATTAAGCGTTGTTTTTCTGCTGTGGTTACAAAAATAAACCGTCTTTCACCGCCAAAAAATACATTTTTCCTGCAGCCTAATTCACAAGCGAAGGTTAATTACAATTTTTTCTCTTGTTGTGTAGCGTAGAAAACACGCCATGTAACACGCCACAAAGCTCGTAGTTTGTGGTTGCTCAATTGTTTGGCGCAATTTACATCCAAGGGTTAGTGTTGAGCGATTTTTATCGACAAAGTTGAAATCGGCAAGGTTTTTTATGGTGATCGAAATTTCCAGATCATGCGATAATTAAGGTTAAAATCTGAGCATCATCTATTAAGATCGCGCCTTTTTCGGCGCTTCCTGTAATTTTGGCGGCCAGCAAATCAGATTACAGAATAGAGCAGGATGAGATGTGTGTGCGACGTCATGACTGGGATGTGTATGGTTGCGATTGGCTGGAAAAATCACATGACCTCGTTTTACATAGAACAGCGTTTCTGTTTCAGCCTTCAGTGTCTCTCAGCGTCTCATAGGGATAGGACCTGCGCTCTGCCTGTGGCCAAACAGCTCAGCGAAATTAGTCTATTTCTGCACAGAGAAACCTCTACTAATAGCTGTGATCCTTCCAATTTAGTTAGATTAGAGATTTGAAGATTTAATGTAGTTAGCTAGAGAATTTTAAAAGCAGCAATTACCGCTGTAAATTCACGGCGGTGGGAGAGGGGGGGGGGGGGGGGCCCGCGTGCAAAACACAGACAAGCTCTATTTTATAAAGAACACTGGATAAAGTTCACCAAGACTTAGTGTAGACTTGTAGTGGAATATCTTTTTTATTAACTTTTTGCTTTTGAAATATTTCCGGGATATTGGGCAGCCTGAACTTATATTGGATACACATCATTTCTAGTAACTGCAGGTCTCTTTGTTAGCTGCAAAACTTTCCACTTTTATTATCAGTTACATTTCAGATAGGTGTTCATTTTCAATTTTACCCCTTACCCTGTGGGCTGTTAATATATCCACCTTGCGTTAAATTTTCAATACAGCAATCTTGTAGTCAGCACAGGTTGATCGTTGCCAAAACCACCGTGTATCGTACGAAAACATCACAGTTACGTGTTTTTTGACTATTGCGCACCCAGCATTTTTTAATTGACGCAGCATCCACGTAAATCTTAAAACAGCAATTCTATATTCACCACAGGTGAATTGAAGGTTTCAAAAAAATACCCTTTATTATACCAAAACATAACAGTTACGTGTTTTTTGACTTTTGCGCACCCCGCATTGTTCATTGACGCAGCATCTACGTAAATCTTAAAAAAGCAATTCTATATTCACCACAGGTTTAATTTAAAAGGTGCAAAAAATACTGTGTATCATACGAAAACATAACAGTTACGTGTTTTTTGACTTTTGCACACCCAGCATTGTTCATTGACGCAGCATCCACGTAAAACTTAAAACAGCAATTCTATATTCACCACAGGTGAATTGAAAGGTGCAAAAAATACCATTTATTATACCAAAACATAACAGTTACGTGTTTTTTGACTTTTGCACACCTTGTTCATTGAAGCAGCATCCTCGTAATTCTTAAAACAGCAATTCTATATTCACCACAGGTGAATTGAAAGGTGCAAAAAATACGTGTATTATACGAAAAACATAACAGATACGTGTTTTTTTACTTTTGCGCACGCAGCTTTTTTTCATTGACGCAGCATCCACGTAAATCTTAAAACAGCAATTTATATTCACCCCAGGTGAATTGAAAGGTGCAAAAAATACCGCGTATTATACGGAAAACATAACAGATACAGACTCCTTTTCCCCGGATTTTTTTTTGGGGGTCAGACAGGGTTTAATGGGCATACTGCGGGAGGACAGGGGATATCAA
>JAODAL010081329.1:0-11941 GCA_025379985.1 Phyllomedusa bahiana | reverse complement strand
TCAAAATTACAGCAAAAATGGACTTGCTTACATGCTTTGAACAAATCCTCCTACAACTGGGAGAGAACCAACTAGATTTCCCAACTACAAAATCAACTATATGACATCAACTCTTACAAATTTGACTTAGCCATGCCTAAGCTTTTATACTATTGGCAGGGTAACAAAACTAATGCCTCATTGGGTAATAAACTAAAGGTCAGATCAGCTAAATTCAAAACCTTGTTCTTATATTACATGACCAAGATTGGTGTGCAGGATCCACAAGGTATTGCAGACGCTTTCACTGATTATTACCAATCTCCCTACAACTTAAAAAATGGACCTCCTTACTCCCCAACCAACTAATGAAGCGATAGAATTTTTATTTTGCATTCTCTCTCCCATCTCTAACTGAATCCCAGATTAACAAATTATCCACACCATTTTCAACCCAACCTTTTACTGGGCACCAAGAATCTAACCAATGACTACTATAAGTATAGCCTCATTCTAACCCCCTTTTTGACATAATCATTTAACAACATTTTTCATGGCTCCTCATTTCCCAAAGAAATGCTGACACTAGTGACACTGTGCAAATCTGGCAATTCTATTGAGATACCACCAAATTTTAGACCACTATCTCTCCTTAATACAGATTTAAAACTATATGCTTCCATTACAGCCCATTCTTCCTTTCTTGATACATATTGGAATAGGTAGGTTTCATAAAGGGTCATCAGATCCCAGATGGTACCCACCGCTTTTTGAATATCATTTCAACCGACCGACTAGAGGAAAGGCCCTTCTAGACTTAATATTGATAATAGACCTGACAGTGTAACATAAGGTTCAGGTTGAGGGGCACCTAGGGAATAGTGCACCATAATATAATAAATTTACAGTTTATCCTTCAGTAGAGTTTTTTGTCAAGGGAGCCAACAAAAAACTTGAATTTTAGGAGGGATAATTTTATTCAGCTTAGAGGAGGCCCTAAACTGTATTGACTGGGACAATGTGTTTAAATATGGGATGAAACAAATAATAAATGGGATATTTTTAAAGACATTCTCGATACCACTGTGAGAGGTAAATACCTTATGGTATTAAAAAAAATTAGAAACACGGAAAAACCCAATAGTGGATTGAACATGGTGGAGATGTAAAGGAATAGGCAATAAAAAACAAAAAGAAATGTTTCACCATTAAAAACAGGAGGGCAGTGAAGTGGCCATAAGAAGCTATTGGGAAAAAAATAAAGTGTGTAAAATAAAAGATAAAGGAGCAAAGCATGGAGGACTGAAAGACCATATTGCTATAGAAAGTAAAAAACTAACCCCAAAATAATTTTTTAACAATATAAATAGTAAAAAGATTATAACAGAAAATGTTGGCCCTTTGAAAAATACTGAGGGAGAGACGTAGAGGACGTATGAGAACAAATGCCAAAAACCTATTAAATACTTTTTTCTCCACTGTATTTACGAGAGGATGAGCTTCTGTTGAACAGAGGATGAGGTCAAACTCCAACTTAAAAGTTTCTTATCTAAACCCAGGGAAGAAGTAAGCTCTGCCTTAGGAAGATTAAAAATAGACAAATCCCAAGGTCCAGATGGCATACTACCCCACGTGTCCTAAGGGAGATAAGTGATTTCATAGATAGGCCCCTTTCTTAAATATTTATGGATGTCTAATAACGGGGGTATGTCCCAAAGGATTGGCGCATAGCAAATGTGGTGCCAATATTGTCAAAAAGGGGTCAAAAAGTGATCCAGGAAACCTATAGGCCGGTAAGCTTAACCTCTGTTGTAGGTAAAATGTTTGAAGGTTTTCAGTGATGCTATCTGGAGTATCTCACATGAAAATTAAATGTATAATAACCCCATTTTCCAGCATGGGTTTATGAAGGATCGGTCCTGTCAGACTAATCTCATCAGCTTCTATGAGGAAGTCAGTGTTTTCCTTAGAATGGATTGTCCAGGGTGAGGCAATGGATGTCATATTTCTAGTATTTTTGTCTGAAAAGCATTGATATGCAACATATAAAGGTTGTTAATAATAATGAGAATGCTTGGACACTGGGGGGAAATGTGTGCAAGGGCGGTAAGCAACTGCTTACTGAGTAGAAAACAAAGGGTAGTAATTAACGGTACCTCACTCAGGATGGTGCGCTGATATAGTGGGGTCACAGAAGGGTCAGTATTGGGCCCTATCCTCTAACATTTTCATTATGATCTTACACCAGGGATTACACAGTAGAATATTTGATCTTTGCAGACAATACTAAGATCTGTAAAGTAATCAACACAATAGAGGATAATGTGTTATTACAAAGGGATCTGGATAAGTTGGAGGCCTGGGCAGGGGAAATGGCAGATGAGGTTTAATACACGATAAATGCAAGGTTATGCACATGGAGGAAAAATCCATTAAATGATTACATGTGAAATGGAAAAACACTGGTAAAAGTGACATGGAGAAGGACTGGGGAATCCTGGGGACAGTAAACTTAATTGTAGCAGCCAGTGTCAGGACAGCAGATGCAAATAGGACAAATAGGATCCAGGGGGTGCATGAAAGGGGCATAGAGGCACATGATGATAACATTATTTCCCATTATACAAGTCATGTTAGACCACTCATGGAATTTTGTGTACATTTTGGGCACAGTGCACAGGAAACATTGTAGAGCTTGAAACAGGTACAAAGGAGGGCAACAAAAAAATAAAAGGACTGGGTGGACTACAGTACCAGAAAGATTAGCAAGTTAGGGTTATTTAGATTAGAGAAAAGACGCTTCGGGGGGGACATAATAAATATGTTTAAATACATCAAAGGTGAATATGAGATCTCTCCAAGATTTATTTATACCCAGGGCCTGTATCTAGAACAAGGGGCATCCTTTAACGTCTTGAGGAACGAAAGTTTCTTAAATAAATACATAGAAAAGGGATTCGTATACTGTAAGAGAAGTGAGATGTGGAACTCCTCTGCCAGAGGGACTTATGGTGAATTCAATAACAGAGTCAAAAATGGTTTGGATGCATTTCTGGAGCGTAAATAATATAACAAGTTATAGTGTACTAGGGATTCAGAGAGGGGTCATTTGATCCAGGGATTTTTCAGATTGCCAGATTGGAGTCGGGAAGGAATTTTTCCCTAAAATGAGGACAATTGGCTTATACCTCATTGGGGGTTTTTTCCTTCCTCTGGAAGCACAACAGGCTGAACTGGATGGACGTCTTGTCTTTTTTCGGCCTTACAAACTATGAAACTATGAAACAGTTAGACAATCTTTTCTGCCTACTTTGTTTCTTACTTTACATGCAGAAAAAGCATTAGACAGAGCTCTAATGATGAGTTCACTGGGGTATATGGCTGCAGCTCTGAAAAAAAAAATCAGGCTTAAAGGGAATGTATCATCAAAAAATTACATGATTTTACCCCTTACCGCTTGAGCCGGTTTTGGCCTCTGTGACAGAGCCCAATTTTTGAAATCTGACATTTGTCACTGTATATGAGAATAACTTTTTCACACTTTTAACTATCCATGTGATTCAGAGACAGTTTTCTCGTGAAACATTGTGCTTTAAGTTAGTAAGAAATTTTGGTCCAAAAAGTCCTTGTTTGTTTGTGAAAAATACCGTGTATTGTGAAAATTTACTATTTTCAAACTTCAAAAATGTCTGCGTGTAAGATGGATAGTTAATCTACTGTAGTTTGGTATCAATTTTAATATTTTTTTTTTTATGACATTAGGGGCGCTTTAGAATTTTTTGTAGTCATTTTCACATTTTCAGGAAAATTTGCAATATCCTTTTTTAGGGACCAGTTCAGTTCTGATGTGAACTTTGATGTTAAGTCTCTGTGCTAAATACACCACCACATAACATGATCGTTCATCTAAGAAGCTACACCCCTTAAAGTATTCAAAACAGCATTTAGGAAGTTTGTTAACCTTAGGTGTTTTCACAGGAATTAAAGACAAAATGGAGGTAAAATTTCACTTTATTTTTTGCAGATTTTTATCCTATATTCACAAGAACACGGTAGATGAGACCAGGGAAAGGCAAAATTAATATTGGATTCCCCAGGATTCTGGACATTTCAGAGATATCCCATATGTGGCCCTAGTGCACAATTTGGCTCAACACACGCCTCAGAATATGATGAGCACCTACTGGAACTCTGGGGTCTCATCTTCTTACGAACTTTAATTTAAGCGCCATTTCAGGTTGGCAGACACCCTAAGGTGCTCAAACTTAATAAACACCCCTAAAAGACCCCATATTGGAAACTACACCCCTTAAGGAATATATCCAGGGTCGCAGTGAGTATATCAACCCCATGGGTATTTCACAAATTTTTTTAGCGTTAGTCTGTGAAAATCTGCAACAATCTGCAATTTTAGCTGAAAATGTTTAATTTTTACAAAGAATCCTGGAAAAAGCCCCTGAAATTTTGTTACGCAATATTTTTCCAAGTTCAGCAATACCCTATATATGGGTGTAAACTGCTGTTTGGGTGCATGGCAGGGCGTATAAGGGAGGGAGCTTTATTTGGCTTTTGGACTGCAGATTTTGGTGGGTTTCATGTCGCATTTACAAAGCCCCCAAATTAGCAGAACAGGTGAAATCTTCCAGAAGTTACCCCATTTTGGATTCAACACCCCCAGGGATCTCATCTATAGGTGTATTATGTATTTTGGGTGCACAGGTGTCCCATACTTTGTTTTTAGCATTGGGCCATGAAAATGGGTGGAAACAAACACAGTTCCATCATTGTATTTTGGGTTTCAATTTTACAGCATTCGCCATTACTTTGCGGGTCGGTACAATTGCAATTATATAAATTTTATATAGTTTTTTTTTGTTTTGTTACTTTTACACAATAGAAATATGTCTATAAAAAATTGCGTTTTTATGTTTTCCTATTCTGACAGCCATAACTTTTTTATTTTTCTGTATACGGAGAAGAATATGGGCTTGTTTTTTGTGGGGTGAGTTGACTTTTTTATCGGTACCATTACGGGGTGCATATGATGCATCTTGAACAAAAGCCAGCAATCCTAGTAGTGTTTTTTATTTTTATAGCGGCCACCGTGCGGTATAAATGACATGTTAGCTTTACTCAGCAGCTAGATACTATTACAGAAATACCTAATTTGTGTATTTTTTTTTTTGCCTTACTGCTTTTACACAATAAAAACACTTTTATTCAAAAAGGAAAACACGTTTTTGCACTGCCATACTCTGAGAGCCATAACTTTTTGTGTGTACAGAGGTCTGTAGGGGCTTGTTTATTGCGGGATGAGATGACATTTTTAGTGTTATAATTTTTTTGGGGGACAAAGCTTTTTCATCGCTTTTAAATCTGTTTTTTGGAAGGCAGGGTGAAGAAAATACTGCAATCCTAGTAGTGTTTTTTATTTGTATTTTTAACAGCGCTCACCATGCAGTATCCATGACAAGTTAGTTTTACTCTCTGGGTCGAGACGATTATGGCAATACCCAGTTTATATAGTTTTTTATGTGAACGCACTTTTTTTTTTCAAAAACGTGTTTTTATTGTTTAAAACAATATTTATGCATCACTATCTTCTGATAGCCATAACTTTTTTTTATTTTTCCGTATACAGTGTTGTGCAAGTGCTTTTTTTTTTTTTTTGCGGGATGAACTGATGTTTTTATTGGCACCACTTTGGCATTTATTTGAGTTTTTGATCACTTTTTATTCCATTTTATGTGCTGCGGGATGAACAAAAATCGCAATTCTGTGACTGTTCTTTTGTTTGTTTTTTTTAACGGCGTTCACCATACAGGTTAATTAACGTGACAATATTTATAGGGTAGGTCGTTACGCACGCGGCGATACCAAATAACGCGTTTGCCGTTTGTAGAGGAAAAAAGGGCGATGTACATGTTTTTTATTTTATTTTTCATGTTTGTATTTTACTTCAACTTTTTTTTTTACTTTTTCACATTTTTTCACTTTTCCCCAGAGAGGATTTGTAGCAGCAATCTTCAGATTGCTGTTGCAAGGCAGGCCAGTACACAGGATTGCTGCTGTGTACTGGTCGCCATGGTGACTGTCAATCACCATGCCCACAATGCAATGTGGGCATGGTGACATCACCAGACAGACCGGATGCTTTCGTAAAGCCTCCGACGCTGTTAGGTAAGGGACTAGTAGCGGCGCAGAGCTCACTCCTGCCAGCAACTTCATTATCGCGACCATGATAGGCTATCACTGGTCCCATGTCGTGATCGTGCGGTGATCGAGTGTAAGCCCGCACAATAGCCAGGACGTACTGAAACGTCCGTTTGCGGGAACGCTTATGAGTAGAGATGGGCGAATCGATTCTAACGAAGTATAATTCGTTTAGAATTTCAGGAAAACTTCTATTCTGCACGAATTCGAAGTTTGGGGTGATCCGTGGGAACGAAGCGTGTTTTTAATTGATAAAATGGCCGCAAGCACATGGCGTGACACGGGGCAGAGAAATCTGGGAGGAAGAAAGGAGGACCCTCAATGACGAGAAGAGATAAAGCCAATCAGAGACCGGCGGGATTCTGTGTTGTCGCTTCTCACACTGCGATTTGGGGGGGGGGGGTCACTCGTGTATATCAGAGACTGCTCCTCTTCCGTTATAATTTTGATTTAGTTTGTTGGGTATTGTAATTGAAGTCCAGTGTGGGCCCAATTCTGCCCCATATACATTTTAATGCCATCTGGTCAGTTCTGGAGCACATTGAATATCCAAGAGTTATCTAAACCTGTTTGTGCTTTTGTATTCAGTAAAAGAAACAGAATTTTTACAAGCCACATACCAGTTAATTTTTTCCTGGTGATTTCTGTAGCGCAATTTATATCTAAGGGTTATTTAAGCCTGTTTGTGCTTTTGTAGTCAGTAAAATACACAGCGTTTTTACATGCCACATACCAGTAAATTTTTCCTGGTGATTTCTGTAGCAGAATTTATATCCAAGGGTTATTTAACCCCTTCCCGACATTGGACGTATGCATACGCCCTAGCGGGAAGTGACTTCCCACAAATGGATGTATGCATACGTCCTGGACTCTCAGAATCACCGCGTCTAAAGACGCGGTGATACAGGGGAGATGACTGCTGTCCCTGATAGCAGAGCATCTCCCCTCGATGCCCAGGGAGGCAGCGATGCCCCCCCCCCCACATCAGCGATCGCTGTGATTGGCTGTTCAAATCGGAACAGCCAATCACAGCAATTCAAAGTGAAAGTAAAATGGCTGCGCCTGCAGGCGCAGCGATCAGCGATGATTGGTGATGTATAACACAGCACCAATCATCAGTGAGTAGTTTGGGGGGCATTGGTGGTGGTACCACAACCCCCAGCACTGCGATTGGCCCGTCGGTCCCGACCGGCCAATCACAGCGCTTGTCCGCCATTTAAACTAACGAGCACCGCTCTGCGCCGCCATTCCGGTTCGGAACAGCGATCAGAGCGGTGCCCGTTACTGCCCGATCGTTGCCCGAGTCTTACATTGGTGGTCCAGTGGTTCTGTGCCCCCCGAACCATTGCGATCTTCAGCGGAGCTCCTCTCCGCTCAGCTGCCTCCGGCTGACTGAGATCGTTGGTGTCTAGTGGTTGCTAGGCTACCTGTTCTCTCTGACTTCATCAGAGACACAGGCAGCCTAGCTGAGCATCCTTCCCCTGCAAGCTGAAGAGTGATTTTGATCACTGATCAGCTTTTTTTTTTTTTAGCAGTTTTTTTCTTTTAACATTTTTTTTTTTTTTTCAATTTTTTTTTTACCCACGGTTGCGCCAATACTTGCGCAACCACGCTGACTAGTGACGCATCACTAGTCAGCGTTTGTTAATTTTTTTCCTGTTTTTTTTTTTCTCTGTGGCCGCTGATCAGTGACGTTTATCACGCTCAGTTGTTGGCACAGGGTTACCTGCTGCCTCTGAGCGCTGGTCAGTGACGCATATCACTGACCAGCACCTGCGCTCCATTGTGTGCGCATTTTTTTTTTTTTTTTTGGGTAGAAAAAAGATTATTTTAGTGATAGGTAAACGAACGTTTTGGTTAGGTTGTAGCATAGAGGTAGTGACGTCCATATAGTTCGAAAAAAAAATTCTAGTTAGAAGTGTATAAAAAAAAAAATTAGCTAGTTAGTTTTTCAAGATTTTTTTTACCGTTACTGTTAGGGTAGTATTTTTTTTACTGACGGACGTTCAGCAGTGTTAATTTTTTGCTGACGTTCAATCAGTATTTTTTTTTTGTAAAATAAATAGTACTTTTTTGTACTATTGATTTTTTTTTTTCTAAATCACGTGTAGTATATTTTTTTTACTAACGGCGTTTGCTGATTTTATTTATTTTTTAACCACGGTTGCACCAATACTTGCGCAACCGCTCTGACTAGTGACGCATCACTAGTCAGCGTCTGTTAATTTATTTTCTGCGACCGCTGATCAGTGACATTTATCACTGATCAGCGTTCACGCTCAGTTGTTGGCACAGGGTTACCTGCTGCCTCTGAGCGCTGGTCAGTGACGCATATCACTGACCAGCACCTGTGCTCCATTGGGTGTGCATTTTTTTGGGGGGGCAGAAAAAAATTATTTTTTTTTTAGAGATAGGTAAACAGACATTTAGGTTAGGTAGTAGTGACGTTTGTATAGTTAGAAAAAAATATTTTTTTCTAGTTAGAAGTTTATAAAAAAAGATTTTGCTAGTTTTTCGAGATTTTTTTTACCGTTAGTGTTAGGGTAGTATTTTTTACTGCCAATAAGAAAGCGGCACAAAAACAACAGCAAGCAAGAGCAAGCAGGCAGGTCAGAAAGACATGGTGAACACGGACGCTGACATGTTTCGGGCGTAACGTAGCCCTTAGTCGTAGCACAGTGTGATTAGAACATCAGCCTTAAATAATGTCTAAAATCAATAACAATTCCTAAAATAGGAAACACCTGAAAAAAATAACCCTTACCTAGAAACGAGACACCATCCGCCATGATAGACCAGGAGGCATACAGCAGTAAGCCTCACAGACCGGAAGCTGTGATGGTGAAACGCAAATGCGCCTCACCATACAGGAAGTCCGGGATACCAAGCAATGCCGGACAGTATCCGGAAAGCCGGAAACGGAAATGACACCAGTGGAACGCAAAATGCGCTCCACTGAAACGAAGTGGAACGTGGATGTGTCCTATTGGTCTACATGGAGGGCAGGCGCATCGGAATAGGACATAATGCAGAAAACAAAAACAACACGACATGGGGCTGATTAAATAAATAGGTGGTAAAAGATGAAAACATATGAACAAATGCAATAAAAGAGAGAAACAATAATAAAAATTTTAAATTTCTTTAAAGATAAAACATTTACATTTTACATTCCCATGTGAGTTGGTGAAGCAAAAACAAAAAACAAAAAACAAAAAAAAAGGGGCCCCAGGGAGAAATGATTAGCAATAGAAGAAGGGAACTAAATTTATTTTTTAAAAATTTCCCAAAAAACTAATGATTGTACGAAACCCAAAAAAAATTAAATAAAATAAATAACGGGAAACCCCGGGCAAAATTATGTATACTGTACAGGGCAGTATACCCAAAACTACCCTTTTGAAGAAACCAATTTATCCACATGTCATTTGTGCATAAAAAATTTGATTTTTTATTTTTTTTCCTTGGGGTTCAATTTGGGGCCCGGGAAAGGGGTTTTGATCTGTTCCCAAAACCTTTAAAGGAAAAAACAAGTTTATACGTATTCTTACTTTACTGGGCATTTTTTATTTCTTATTATCAGCATCCCAACCCCGGGCCCCCGAATAAACCCCCCCCAAAAAGTTTTTAATGTTTCCCAATGGCTTATCTTTTTCAGAACAATTTTCCCCACCCAAGCAATTGGAGGAGCAAAGGGGACAATAAACGGGGTTTCCGTCAGTCAGTAGTGCCCAAAATTGAAAATTTTCCATTTTAATTACTAAAAAAAAAAATTTTTAACCTTTCTACAGTCAGAACCATATGAGGATCGTTTTCATTTTTTGGTAGATTGACCTAAAAAAAAATTGTAAAATTTCCCGGGGTCTCCCAAACCCTTTGAGGGCCAAAAACCCTTTAAACCGCCCGACAAAAAACTGCCTTGAAAAAATTTTAAGGTCTAATGCAGACTTTGTAAATACCCCCATGGCATTTTAAGGGGGCCATTTTTTGTGGAAAGGCCCAAATTCAGACTACAAAATCTTTTTTGTTTTTTTGGGGAGTGCCCTTTTCAAATTTCCCGTGGGCCCTTAATTTCCAGTTTCCCCCCAGGTTTTTGGGTAGGGGGGCTTCCCCATTTGCCCCGGGGGGGGTTGTCTCTCGGGGGGGCCCCTGTACCTGGGGAACGAATCGGACGCCCCTGTTCCCCGAATTTTCCTGTTACCCCTATTCTATTGGACTACCCAAAGTCCATAAGGGGATGTTTTTTTCCCCCAAATCCGCCCCATCTTTCCCCGGGCCCATAGGGTCCCGGGTTGAGCCCTTTCCAATGGTTGGACCTCTCTTCCCCACCCTTTTTGTGTGTCGCATCCGGGTTTTCCCTTTAAGAGTTACAAAAAGCTTTTCAATTTTTTTTTTAAACACAAAAAAATGGGGGGGATGGTTTTGTCTGGGTTACATGCGTGTTGAGCCCGTTGTTACGAGCATCCACTTTCGGTTGCGTTAGCTGTTTAAAACAATTCCACTTTAAAACCCTATAGTGTTTTTAACTTGGGATTTTTTTCCAGTACTTACTTCAAGTAAGGGAATTTCTCATAAAGGCCCAATTATTTTTGTTATTCGGGTTTGCTTTTTTATTGCGGGACAAAGGGGGTGTAACGGGGGGGAAAATTTTTCGCCCTCACTGGCAATCCTCACAGTTCCCCCTGGTGGGGAACATCTCTATATATTCTCAGACAGAAACCCCCTTTTTTTTCCCAAGGGGAGGGGTATGGCAATACTAGATGATTTCCCTCATGATTTGGGGGGGTGATGTGTCCCCCCTTTCCCAATTCTTTGAGGATTATTTAAATAAAAACCCATTAAATTTAGGTTTAAGTTCTTCCATCCCCAACACTTTTTATTACTTTTTTGGCCCCTCGAACAGCAGATCCTGAAAAAATTATCACTTCTAAAGAACACATCGTAAACCCCATCCCGGTAATCCATCCTGCACTTTTCGATTTTCATACAAAAAAATACAAAAAAAAGTTACCCTTTATAGGTGAATTACCGAGCAAGGAGAAACTGTATTTCCCAAATTGAAATTAAAAGGGGAAAAGAATTCCTTTTTTTGATAATCAAGATTAGAGGTTACCCCAAACTTTGGCCCGGGGTTGGGGGCGGTTTTAAAAAAGTAGATTCCCATTTTTAGAGGGGTTTATTTTTAAAGGGGTTTAAAACCCTTTTAAATTTAGTGTTGCACCTTGGGAAATGTTTTAATGATCTTGATCCTCGGGACCAGCAACAACAACATCGGATTTACGTGCATTTTGAAGAGTTTTAAAAAACCACCCCAATTCGTGAGCTGAAAGTGTGGGTGGGTAAAAAAAAACTTAAAGAAAGTATGTAACCAAAAAACAGATTTCCGAGGGGGGGGGGTTTTTAAAAAAAGGGGGTTTTAAATTTTAATTTACTTCTGAAGGGGGGGGGCATTTATTTTTCCGGGGGGGGGAAAAAAACCCAACTAAGGACTGTTAAAACCCCAATTGGGGTTTTCAACAAAAATTCATTTTAAAATTAAAGGAAGGGGGGGGAACCCACTTTTAAAGCTTTAATTCTACAACCCCAATTGGGGGCCCGGGTTTTCGGGGGATCCAATTTTTAGAGGGGTTTAAAAAATCGTTTCAATATTTTAAAAGGACTTTGATCTAAAACAAAACCCAAAATTGCCCAAACATGGGCCCCTATATTGGGGGGCCCAAAGGAGGAAAAAGGGTTCCAACTTTATTTT
>JAODAL010081328.1:0-11941 GCA_025379985.1 Phyllomedusa bahiana | reverse complement strand
TGGGGGATACGCCTCTTCTGACAAAGAAACACTACCAGAGTTGTGGGGACTGGCTTGCCTTCTGTCATACTGTACTATACCGATCCTTCTGTTAGGGTGGCTTGTGCCCTCCACCCTTATGCCCACACACCAACCAGATTGGAGCTGGTAATGAGACCCTGAGACCGACCGTCCCTTTTTCATCCCCTTTATTGTTTATTGTTCTCACGGTGAGCTGCAAGAACTGCAAGATTGCACTATATACATTACCTATACTGTCCTGATTTAAGTGTGCTTATTTCGTAAGGATTACTTGTTATTCCGTATTCCTGACTGTATTTTGCTGAATACTTGATTGTTATTATCTCCTATATTTATCTAATGTGTTTACTTTGAACTTAATAAAGCTCCTTTGAATTTGGAAAAAATCTGATTGATGGAGACTCATTCTCTGTCTCTCAATCAGCTGTGAGGGAGGGAGGTTGGTTTTGCTAGAGTACCGACTCCCACATAATCAGCCCCCTTCAGGCAGGTCAGCGACAGAGCAGGAAGGAAACGTTCTGCTGTGTGAGGACCAATGTAAAAATGAAGGTTAGAGACCCTAGAACTGATCCTCATGTGCACAATATAAATTTATGGCCTATCGATAGGATATTCCATAAATGTCTGATAGGTGTGAATCCAACCTCAGGAACCCACACCTATTGCGGCAATGGGCTCCGGTGTGTTCAGCTGCACTTGAACTCCCATGGAGCAGAATGGAGAATACTGGGAAAGCACAAACTATTCCCATTCCTTAAAATACAGTTTTAAAAACAATCAAATAACTCCTTTTAGAGTATGTTATAGGCTAAAAAAACCCTCAGAAACCTCCCTGAATAAAAAAAATAAAATAAAAACACGGCAAAATTTAAAAAAGGCACTCAC
The DNA here is from genome assembly GCA_025379985.1 of Phyllomedusa bahiana. NCBI lineage: Eukaryota > Metazoa > Chordata > Amphibia > Anura > Hylidae > Phyllomedusa > Phyllomedusa bahiana. The sequence continues at coordinate 11,035 of JAODAL010081328.1, read as the reverse complement.
CACTTTCCTCTTCATCATCAGAGTCTGAAATCTCCACATCACCTTCACGTACAACCACCCGAGCTGCAAAATGATTTGATAGAAACCATCAGAATGTGAAAAGTCAATATTACCACTGCTACAGTGTGAACATGGCCTTACAATAACACTACACTTCTATAGGTTTTTTTTCGGGGGAGAGGGATTTACACATTAAAAAGCCTTTTTTTGTTTTCCATTGATGTTACTAAATAAAGCCTTTTTCTTCACAGGACAACCTTTAGTTATTATTGATATCAGTTTGGGGGATTCCAAAATGGTACCAGTGATAACTACAGGTTGTCTTCAGTATGGCTCGCACGACGTAATTGCGGCGCGCATTTCGCTGCATATTTGCACTTTAATTACGGTAATTCATAGCTCTCATAGAGAGCTATGAATTACGCGTCGTCTCCCCAGGCCTACAATACGATGGTATTGTACGCCGGGGGAGAGAAGCGACAGGTCACTCCTTTGTGGCGCTTACACGCCACTGATCAGTGCGTGCTTCCAAAACACACGGTGTACTGCGCTGTGCGTACAGTAAGTGCCCCTGTTGCCGTGTGAACATACCCTTACAAAAAAAAAGCAGGTCTTTGAGTAACAGAAAATAAAAATGGTTAATAAAAATAAAAAAAAAAAATAAAAAAAAACTATAATAAAAGGACTGGGTGGACTGGGTGGACTACAGTACACAGAAAGATTGGCAAGATAAGGGTTATTTAGTTTAGATAAAAGAAGGCTTCGGGGGGACATAATAAATATGTTTAAATACATCAAAGGTCAATATAGAGATCTCTCCCAAGATTTATTTATACACAGGGCTGTATCTAGAACAAGGGGCATCCTTTACGTCTTGAGGAACGAAAGTTTCTACATAAACATAGAAAGGGATTCTTTACTGTAAGAGCAGTGAGACTGGAATTCTCTGCCAGAGGGACTGGTCATGGTGAATTCAATAACCGAGTTCAAAAAGGGTTTGGATGCATTTCTGGAGCGTAATAATATAACAAGTTATAGTGACTGGGATTCAGGAGAGGGGTCATTGATCCAGGGATTTTTCTGATTGCCAATTGGAGACAGGAAGGAATTTTTTCCCTAAAATGAGGACAATTGGCTTCTACCTCATTGGGGGTTTTTGCCTTCCTCTGGATCAACACCTTAGCACAACAGGCTGAACTAGATGGACGACTTGTCTTTTTTTAGCCTTACAAACTATGAAACTATGAAACTATATAAACAAGCAATTGTAAAACTTATTTTTAATTTCCCTACAATTAAAAAAAAAAAAAAAAAAGTTATTTCATACAGTACAGATACCTCATAACGCTTCCTACAAAAACTACAAGTCATCCAGCAAAATACAAGGTCTCAAGGTACAGCTACATTGAAACATTACGACTGCTGGATCAGAAGGTCACCGCTTACACAAAAGTATGCTGATTAATCTAACCCAGTGTGAAGTAATGATGATGATGTGTTGAATATTATGTTAGCACACCTTCTGACTAATTGCCATAAAAACTTGTATGCATTAACCAAAATAAAGAATTTTGCTTCCGAAATCAACCTGTCAGCTGCCAATCTTCACTGACATATGCACATATGTCTATGCTGATACAAATCTGGAAACCGCACAACAAGGATTAAGTTGCAGGTTTACTGATCTTTAAAAGGCTAAAATATCACTATCGTGTTAATATGTACTTCTGTCACCAGAGTTTTGTGAGAACTATATTTACTTCACAAATAAATGCATAATCTAAAGTAAAAAGATTATTTTTTTCTGGAAAGCTTTTCCCAATTTTAATACGTCTGTTAGGGTTGATGAAAATAACTTTTACCTGGTACAAAGTGGGTGACAATCATTTTCAGACAAGGCCGCAAGTAGACTGTCTGGGCTGAGACAAGGTTGCCTAAAAAGGCCAAGTACTCTTCCACAACTTCTTTGCTTCTGTTCAGCCAAGGCATTTTCTGAAGAAAGCATAGAGAGCCAAGCTAGAAGTGTTTCTATAGTATTTACATGGATTTCTGCTCAGCACATCGCTCCCAATAGTCTAAATGTAGATTTTTCAGTTTCTGCTGACGTCTTTTGAATGTAAAATTAGGAACAGTTACATGAACAAATGCAGTGAATATCTCTCACCTCTCTGCCTGTGTTTGCAACAGGTGAAAGATGCTCTGACCAATTTATATTTAAAGGGTTATTTCCATTTTCCACCTGTTTTGTGTCGCCACAGGGAAGGACGAGCTGGCCGAGCATGTGCGACTGTTCATTTCTATGGGAGTTCCGAGTAAAGATATACTTGGATCTCCCATGGAAATGAACAGAGAGAGTAGAGCATGCCACGTCACCTCTCCATTCCCTGTAGCTAGCACAGACCGGGACGGTAATTTAAGCAGTGAGGTGGAATAACCCCTTAACTACTAAGAGAACTTTGCCTGTCTCTGAAGAACAAATGCAAAACAAGTTATCTCAAACTTTACCTGCTGTAAATGCAGGACAATGCTTTTCTATGAGCATAATGTGCAGAAATTTGCAACCATCAGGCCATACTACATAGGGCTTCACTCACACCTTTTTATTGAAATCTACAGCTTCAAAGGGGTTTATCCATGACAGATGTTAATCACCTACTTACAGGAAAGGTGATAATTGTTTGATCACCAGGAACCCCAACGATCACCAACAAGGGCCCCTGAAAACCCCTTTAAAGGATGTCAACAGAGCCACAGTCAAACATGCACAATTCTGCTCCTTTCAAAGTCTACAGTACTGTGGGACCCACAGATCAGACATTTATCATCTGATATATCTTTCACGAGAAAACCCCTTTAAAAGATGTGCAGGGTAGGTTCACATGGTGTCTTTGTGGCGTAGAGCAGCTTGTACTAGTGCCACTATACGATGGGCGTTGTACTGTAGACATACGTGCTAGCCAGCGTGTACTTCTAAAACGCTCTGTGCTGGCTCCCACAAATAATAACGTTGTGTCAGGGAAAACGGCAGGTAATCATAGCTCTCCATTAGACATATAAATTACCGTATTTCCGGGGTGTACTTTGGGCATATTGCAGCACAATAATGCTGTGTGAACATACCCTAATACAATTTAGAAACTGTATTTACTCAGTCAGCTCTGCATTGTTTAAGTGTTTTCTTTAAGCATTCTTACATCGGCATTGTCATCATATATCTCCAAGATATTTAAAATACAGATGCAACCTATAGACCCATTAAATAGGACCGATTAACTTTTATGGAAGAAAATACTATTTCCATATGACATTAAACGGACCACGTAGAACCTAGAACAATTCACAATATGTAGAGAAATCTGGTAATATGGATATGTGACTAGAGGAACATGGGATACTATATACTTAAAAATGAAGGATCACCTTGATGTTTTTTCAAGTTAAAATAAAACAAAAATGCAGTGGGTGTTTGTGTATGAGAATATAAAACTGTAGACTTTGTCCTTAGTCTGCCAAGTGGCAACAGTCAATGTGTATGAACCATTAGTGCATCTAACACTAAAAAAAAAAAAAAAAAAATAGGTAAAAAAAAATAAATTAAAGTGGAAATTTATTTCACCTTTTATAAAGTTATCCTTCAACGCACTTGGCAACCTTTAGTTTATATCCCGATTGCTTGCAGGCAATCCACAAACCATACCTACCACAACACTAACTCACCAGCACAATGCTGACTAGCTGTTCAAAATCATTGGTCAGGTAAGTAACCGCAACCCGTAGTTCACGCAGCCAATTTATAATCTGTCCGTCCTGTAAATGACAAAACACAAGAGACAATGGGTATCTCAGAATTTGCAAAGCGAAAGTAATCGGGTGCAATCATGTGGCTAAACAAGAAGCAGTGACTGTACTGATATCCTCCTGCTCATAAACCCTCTGCAGGCTGGGTCCGTATCTCACAAGACGTCGCCTAACTGTCCCCATCTCCTAATATCCAGGTATAGGGGGAAGAGGTAGCAGTGGAGGTGAAGCAGGTCTACATCGATTCACTCATCTCCATATGCGAGATACTACTATGCCGCACAGAGTTTAACCAGTGAACATATGGCAGTTACAGGGGTATCCAAATTCATTTATATTTCTAATATTAGCCTACTGGTGCCTACTTTAGGCCATGTCCACACAGCAAAGTGAAAATTCTGTCCAAAATCCGACGGCATTTTCACATTGCTGGCCCTTGCACCCCCGCCATTTTTTGGGGAAAAAAAAAATTTCGGATTCCCAGGGGCCCATTACTTAAAGGCGGGGCGGAAGGCCCCCGGGAATATACATCGTGTTCTATTTTCCCCCGGGCCCTTTTTTGGGTTTTTAATTTTTCTATTGGGGGCCCTACACGCGTTGGGAAACGGAACATATTTTAAAAGGGTTTCAAAATACTAAATTTCCCCGAAAAAGCAACAGAAACCCCAGTGCTTTTAGACATCCCTTAAAACTCAAAATCGCCCCCACCCCCCAAAACTCCCTCGCCTTTTTCCTCGGTTTTCTTTTTGGGAAGGGGAAAAAGGTGAACCCCTTTTGAAAAGGAAAAGGGGGGACCCCCCCCCCTGCCCAAAAGGAAAACAGGTTGGGGGTCCAACCCACTTTTTTTGGGGGGCCTTTGAACTTTCCCACCCCCTTTTGAAGCGAAAGGGAAATTCCTTTTAACGGGGCCAAATTCAAAGCGGGCACACCTGATCACTGTACCAAAAAAAGGCCCCCCACTTTGGAAGGAGAAAAATAGTGAACAAAAAAGTGACAACCGCCCCTAAACAAGGGGATGAAAATTTTTTTTTTTATTATTTAAAAAAAGGGGGCACTAAGTTGAATATTCAAAGAAAAACAACCCGCCCTGGACAATTTTTTAAAGGGTGCATCACGGGTCCCCGTTTGTTTTTATACATTTCTAGAAAACATACTTTACAATTTACAAGATCTGCAGTGAACTATACCTTTATCTCTGGATCAGACAACTGGTGCTTCAAAAGTTCAAAATCGTCTGTGCTGCCCTAAGGAAGAACAAGGTACAACGACTTAGCCTGAAGCATAGGATAGAATGAGGAGCAATGATCACTTTGTCCATCTAAACATAACTCAGATCCACAGCAGATCCTAGGATAACAGAAAGATTGGAGCAAGGTTACCCGCCCTACATAACAAGTAGTTAAAGCTGTATTTCCATCTTCCTGCTTCCATTCCAGGCTGAAGTCTGTACTAGCCGGGCTGCAGGGAAGTGAGAAGAGGCCACGCGAGGACATTCATTTCTATGGGAGGTCTGCAGAGGTGAACAAAACCCTGCACCACAATTCTTCTCTGCTCCCCGCACCCGGGCCCACGACTTCCCCCCAAAGAACGGAAATAGGAAAACTCTGTAATAAAAGTCTCTCCACTTTTAAAAAGGCAGGGCTGTGGAGTCGAAGCCCATTTTGCAGGAGTCGGTAAAAAACGAACCGACTAATAAAATATATAATAAGTTGGTCCAGTTAGTTCGATGCAGTGCATAGAGCAAGAGGAATTGGGTCCGGCCAGTGCTACTGCTCCCATATCTTCAGCCTCATCCCATGGAGTAATTGATGACATGGAGCAGGCAAAGCGCTGCCCCGGGGAAAAGATTCTGCTCCCATGGGAAACAGTTTCAGCAAAATTTTTCAAAAATTTTTCAAATTTATTAAATTTTTTGTGCTCGAAAGTTGTATCCTATAAATATATTTAATTTAAAAAGCAAACGTGTAACAACGTTTTGGACTTGTGATTTTTAGGCTCCATATCTCACCTTCCACTACAGCTTTCAATGTGAGACTCCATCATTTTATAGACCATCATCTTGGCTCTCATACATAACTTTTACCTTCAACTATTTAGCATCTACTGAGTTTTACAGATTCATCTCATGTAAACCGCATTTTTTACCGTTTTGCTCCTGATGGTGGGGCAAATTACAACCTGTTCGCAAATTTCCTAATAGCACCGGGGCAATACGTATTACACAGGTCTGAATGATGGCCTGAAAAATAGGGGAAGAAGCCTCGACTTCAGTCTCGTCATAAAAAGGTTGGCTCGATTTTGCCAAAAATCGAAAAAGGGAAAAGAGGGAAATGGGTGATTTGGAGCGATGAGATAAAAAAAGTCTACCCCCCCCCGGGCTTGATGGGGGGGATGGGAAGAAAATAAAGGGGGAAAAAGGGGTAAGGGATGAGAAGCTGGAAAAAACTGTAGGTTTGGGGAAGAGCCTGAGGATTGGGGAGGGGTCAAGCCAAGATGTTGGTTATTGACCGGGCCCAATGGTGACTACAAGCTGGCTTAGCATGTCCTACAAATGGTTACTTCTCACCGAGTATCCCGGCCCCCCCGCGCTCTGGTACCGCTGATAGGGCGGCCCAGAAACACACTGTGAAATCGGGGGAGCCCCCCAATATACTGTGTAGATACCTTTGGAGATGAAAAAATCTGTTTTTCTGTTGAAGAATCCTGTGATAAGATTTGGTCAAGTCATGCCTGAATTGTCCGCCCCAGAAGGTTTAAAGGGGGTGAAAAAAAATTTATTTTTTGGGGGAAAAAAAGTAACCATCCCGTTACATGAAAAAGAATCTGAAACAAGCAGATCAAATACTAAATAAAATGTAATAAAAGTAAGTGATTGTTATAAAATGAGGGGAGCCTCTTTACAAAGTGTAGTGGATTGTGAAATGAAAGTCAAAAGTTAAAAATTTTGTTACCATTTTGCTTGTCAGGTCGGGGCTACAAAATTTCTCTGATTATTGTATCAAGGTGATAAAAAGCCGGTTTTTACCATTTTACTCAGGAAAGTTCATTTAAAAACTGCGCCTGATGAGGGGAGATGGGGAGTCGGGTGGTTCGGGAAAATTGAGAGCCGGAGTGGGAAATTGGGAGTCGGAGTCGGGAAAAAATTGAGGAGTCCGGGGTTTGGTTTGTCCGACTCCACAGCCCGGGTTTAAAAGGGTTGTCTGCTCAAAGATTAGCTTTCAACATTTTGGGGAAACCACAAAATAAAATGTTTCCCAAAGTACCGACTGGTCGTCTCCCCCGCTGTTTGTTAAAAGATAGCAGGGGGACATACTCAGGTTTTTTCACGAATTTTGGGAAGTGAGAGCTTGTTTTTATTGTTTTTTAGACAATAGAAGTTTTACTGCTGTTTACTTTAAACTCAGAATTTTCCCTGATCCTCAGCATGAGATTTACCAAATTAGAAAAGTTGAAAAAAGGGAGCTATTGCTTTTAGACGCTTGACCGGGAAAGGACAGACAACCCAGCATATTTCTTTCAGCACCCTTAAAATTTTGAGATGAGACCCCCCCTTTTAAGGATGTTCACACGTGTTTGGGATCCTTTTTTTGGTTGGGGAAAATGCATTCAAAAAGCGCTTTTTAAAAATCGCACCCAACACGAGTGCTGTTTCTCGTTTGGCTGCAGCGTATCCCCCCTATGGGTTTAAAATAGGGCATCTGGCGTCAAAGGGATCAAAATTTGACTGACAATTATTGAAAGATCAGAAAGAGAAAGTACACCCGATTGCGATCACTTGTGTGAACGCGGAGCATTTTTTTACATTGAAAGCATGGAAATCAACACACTTGTTAGTGCGTGTTTGGGTCCTTTTTAGGGCCGAAAACGGACCCAAACTTTAAAAAAAGGGGATCCAGCCCCGTGTGAAACCCCCTTACTCTGCCTTCCGACTTGAGACAGGCAAGCCCCGGGGGGCCCTTTGAGAGCAAGTGAGGCAATCCCTGAGGGATTTCAAGCACGATCCTATTGAAACCCAAAAAGGGCCTTTTTTATTTATCGAAGACCCTCACAATCAGTCAGCTCGCCACCAGTTTTTCTTGTCCTTATAGAACCTTCAGTGACCAACAGTCCTCCAAGGAGTGCGGGGGGACAGGGGTGCCAGCTGTGCCCACAGCGTGTAACCACATACCGGTGACAGGGGCCAACAGCCTCTCTCTTCAGGACTATTCGGGGCCCACAGTGAAGTTTAGGGAATCTCTGACAAGTGCTGTGTGATGGGGCCGGGGACCCCTTAAAGGGGGTTGTCCACTACAAGGTTGCTTTTTTTTAAGGATCTTGCAAAAAAAAGTCATTTGCATATTTCCATTAGCAGTGCCCTATTTTTTTTGGATACCCCCTTTGTCTGGGCTCATCCCCCTGGTGCTATAGCTACAGATTTTGTCTTCCTGATAGGCTGCCGCAATGGGCGCTATAATACAGACCGGCTTTCACTGCAGCCCCGTAGAAGCCAGTAAACCACCCCTGAATTCCAAAATGAAACAAGGGGAAAAAGGCTAAGGTGAGATGACAACCCCTTTAAAGTTCCCTTAAAAATATATGAGGACTAATGAAAACAAGATTCCTTTCCAATTATAGTTGGGTTGCTACAACTATTTAAAGAGAATACACCCTTTAAAAAAAGGGATATTGGTGTCAGCAAATAATTACTTTTCTTTGTGTTTTGATGAGTTAAGATTTCCAAAGTTTTCTATATAAGGCTGCAGAACGATGCAAAAAAATTTTGATAAAATCTACCTTCTTTTTGGGTTCAAGATTTTTAGAAAACCCTTTTTTTACTGGGATGCATTTTAAAAAAAAAATTAACCTGACATACTTCTACTGCTGCGCCCTTATGCAACGCCGAGCTTTTGGGGGATTCCCCACTGCCGGGTTTTTGGAGGTTTTTAGGGGTTTTGCAATTTCCTTGAAAAAACGGCGAAAATGGGGACAAGGGCTCCTATGGGGAAAAACCCCTGCAGCAGTCCCCTTTTTGGCTATCAACTCCCGGTGCTATAGCTAAGACCTGTTTAAACTCTCCTGATAGGTGCCCGCCTGGTTTTCTATTTACAGACCTGGCCCTACTGCAGCCTAGTAGAAACCGTAAAACCCCCTGAACAAATAAAATAAAAAAAACAGGACTAAGGGGAGATGAATCAAAAAGTAGTGGAAAAACCCCTTTTAAACAAGAACTCACGGACACCAACTCACCTGGAAATACTTTCGCAGGATGTCAGTCACTGTTCCACCAAACCTGACAGACTTCTTCGGTGGGGAGCTCATGAACTCGTTAATTTCAGTCATCATGGTGTCTCTTCAGGTCCTGCTGTAAAGAGGGGGAGGGAATCCGAGTGTAACAACGGTATTACAGTGCCCATTAGGTAAGTCCTCCCGCCTTCACCCCATAAATCATGTGACCCCCGATAAAGAACAGTGTTATAATGTTAAAAGATGACAGAGAACGCACTAACAGGTGTCCGAGCCGACGAGAATCGCGCTGAGCAGACACAACGTGCTACACTCGCCACACGCAGTGAGAATGGCCAGACAGGAAGTGCGTCACCCCGTATCCGGAAGGGGGGCGCCGCACACGGCTGTTCGGGGCGGCCATGTTGAGTGTACCGCTCCAGCACTCCAAAATCGTTGTGCTTTTAACAACTTGTACAATATAAGAAGTTCCTTGCCCGGTATGAAATCCTATAGCCATAGTTATGTTCATTTTGAATTCCGGCTTCTTTTCTTTCCCGGGTAACAGGGATTTCGGTTTGAAGGGACACTTCCAAAAGAAAGCAGAGTTTGTGGTCGGAAGTCCTATGCAACTAAAAATTACACATACAGTCTTGTGCTTTTCTATATGTGATTAGTAAAGAGATAACAGTCCTAGTTGCAGGGAAGACTAATCTCGGTTTACTGCAGCTGCTGCTTATCTCTATCTGGTCTCATTACAAATAGTAGGTAATAACAGTGATTACTCTATTCTCTTGGCATGGATAGATTAGACCAGACAGTGAGGGCAATAACAAGAGCAATACATGAGAAGATAATCTGATTTTTTTTCTTTGTGGGGAGGGGACGTTGCCAGGTTTCTTCACACTTATAAGGCCATAGTTGCCAACTTTTGAAAATGGAAAAGCAGGAGATCGAAGAGGGCGCAGTGCGTAGCACGCCACTGCAAAAAAAATTGCATGGACACGCCCATATTTTAATGTGCCACGCCCCTTAAAAAAAACCCACCCACTCTGCCTAACTGCATAATGGCTTAGGAAGAAAGCCAGGTAGATGCCCTTATAGCCAGGTAGTAGCCCCCCATAACCAGGTAGTGCCCCTTACAGGCAGGTAGATGCCCCCTTGTAGCCTAGTAGACGCCCCCTTTGTTAGCCTGGTAGATGCCCCCTTTGTTAGCCAGGTAGATGCCCCCTTTAGAAGCCAGGTAGTTGCCCCCTTTAGTAGCCAGGTAGTTGCCCCCTTTAGAAGCCAGGTAGTTGCCCCATTTGATAGCCAGGTAGATGCACACTTTATTAGCCAGGAAGATGCCCCCATGATAGCCAGGTAGTTGCCCCATTTGATAGCCAGGTAGATGCCCCCTCTGTAAGCCAGGTAGAGCCCCCCTCTGTAAGCCAGGTAGTTGCCCCCCCTCTGTAAGCCAGGTAGTTGCCCCCCTCTGTAAGCCAGGTAGAGCCCCCCTCTGTAAGCCAGGTAGAGCCCCCCTCTGTAAGCCAGGTAGAGCCCCCTCTGTTTCCAGGGAGTTGCCCCCTCTGTTTCCAGGTAGTTGCGCCCTCTGTAAGCCAGGTAGTTGCCCCCTCTGTAAGCCAGGTAGTTGCCCCCTCTGTAAGCCAGGTAGTTGCCCCCTCTGTAAGCCAGGTAGTTGCCCCCTCTGTAAGCCAGGTAGTTGCCCCCCTCTGTAAGCCAGGTAGTTGCCCCCTATGTAAGCCAGGTAGTTGCCCCCCTCTGTAAGCCAGGTAGACCCCCCCATTGTAGCCAGGTAGAGCCCCCCTCTGTAAGCCAGGTAGAGCCCCCCTATAACTAATAAAAATAAAATAATAAAAGTCACTCACCTCACCAGGCTCCTGCAGCTCCGGACATCTCCGATCTCCTCAGCGACGCAGGGGAAGTGAATGCAGCCGCGCGTCAGTCCCCTGTGACGCTGACCTGTATGTACGGCGCACACGGGGCTGACTACAGGGGAGGAGGGGAACGATCCCTCCTGCCTCCTCCCTGCCTC
>JAODAL010081327.1:0-11941 GCA_025379985.1 Phyllomedusa bahiana | reverse complement strand
CCAAAACAACTACGGGTATAACACCGAAAAAAAAGATACATAAAACATAACTTTTAATAAAAATAAAAAAGAATTGAGAAAGAAAACGAAAAGAAAAACCCTCAAATATACCCTATAAAAGACCGTCGCCTAAAATGGGAAATCGCCCCAAAAAGGGGCCCCCCCACCTGGAACCTAAACAAAAACCCTTCCCTACTACTCTAAATGAAAAAAAAAAAAACAAATACAAAAAAGGAGTCACAAAAAAAAAAGGGCGTGATAAATAACAATACACAGACAATATAACTTTTGATGTTCAAAAATACTAGAATTGATGATGCGTCATGGGAAATATCTAACCATAATTTTCCAATTTTCCCCAAACGCTTTTCCCCCCCAAAATACGGGGGTTCATCAGGAAAAATTTGCAGTTGAAAACAACAATACGGAACATCAAAGGGAAAAATCAACAAGAGTATGCAATAAATATAACTCCCCCTTAATATGGAAAACAGGGCGGGTAAAAGAGGACGGGTTCAGGATAATCTGACAGATCCCCGCATCGATTACTGAGACAGGTCCAAGCAGTAACAAATTCAGGAATCAAAGCCAAAATTTAAGCAAGGCAAATTAACCCAATTATATCAGCCATTTAGCACCTTTGACTACCACAGAGCCCTGTATGCAACGCCCAAAAAAAAAAAAAAAAATTTTAATTTTTTTTTCATACATCTTTTTGATTTTTTCCCCTTTGAAGTTTTCCCTATGTTTTTATCAACTGCAAATTTTTCCCCCGATAACCCCTATCTAGGGGGGGAAAAGCGTTTAATATTGGGAAAAAATTTTTTTGCGTTATTGATCACTTCCAGACCACATCAAACATATATTATTTAACATCAAACGAATTGTCGTTGTATTTTTTTTATCACAGCAACTTTTTTTTTTTTTGCCTCCATTTGTGTAATGTGTTTTTCTTTTTTCATTTTTGATGTAGCTAGGACAGGGTTATTTAGGTTTCCCCGTTGGGGGGCCCTTATTGGGGCATTTCCCCCATTTTTGAGGAAGACAGGGTTTGAAGGTATTTTTGAGGGGGGTCTTTCGTTTTTTTTTCTCAATTCTTATTTATTTTATTTAAAAATTTTGTTTTATGGGTGCAGAAAATCAGAACGACCAAGTCCCTGGTTGAGATGAGATGACGACGACATTGCAATCCATCGTGGTCTTTTCCCCAGAATTTTTCTTGCAGCGCTTTATCACTGGAAGGGGGAAACATGGATAGTGTCAATACGGGGCCCGTCTCAAAAAGAGAGGGCGGCGCCAAGTCTGCTGATAGATTCCCCCCACGGGCAGGGAAACCCCGCTCCTCGCTTATCCCCCGTCAAAAAGGTCCAGGACCTCTCAACCCGGGCCTTCTTTGAAGCAAGCCTCTGATTCACCCACATGTCAAGGGCCGCCTTTTTGCCCGAAAACCCGAAAAAAAAGTAGAGGGGCAAAAAACCCTTGGGTTTTTAAAAACCACCACCCAACATGCCCAAGTCAAAAGCAGCGAATGCAAGTTGAAATAAAAGGGCAAAAAATTTGGGCCCAAAAAAAGGGCCAGACTGACGCCGGGTTTTCCAACCCCCTGTAAAAAACCCCTCTGCCCTCCGCCTCCTCCTCCTCCCCGCCCCCAAGCTTTTCCCCCCCAGCTCCCCATGGCCCTCTCAATTCAGACCCAGGATCACCCTCCGCTTCAGCCTCCCCCGGGGTCCCCCCCGGGGGTACCACCACACCACCAGACACCCTTGCAAACCCCCTTCTCCCCCCCGCCATTTTAAAGGGAACCTGCACGCCGAACAGCGGCCATCTACAGCCGGGCCCTTCTGTCTTCCAGGTTTGGGAGCAAAAAGAAACACTTTAAAAACCCAAAAACCATCCCAAACCCAAAAAGGCCTAAATGTGGGCTTGCCAGGTTTTTGGCCCTTTGGGGAAATTTTTCCCTTTTTTTTCCGTTTTGGGGACACAGAGGGGTTCCCCCGCCCGTCATGGCCCGGCCCCTGCCCCCAATACCAGACCCCGAGCAGGCATTTTCTTTCCCAAAAAAAAGGCCGCCCCGGGCCCCGGGCCCAGCCACGGCCCTTTCTAAATTTAAAGCGCGTTGTCTCCCTTTCTGTGCCCGGGAAAAAATTCCATCTCACCACCGACACTTTGGCCTATTAAGCACGGGCCAAAGGGCCGAAAATATCCCCGGGTAAAAGCTCACGGGGGTGAGCTGGGTGGATGTCTCGGGGGGTGAGGGTGGCTCTGGGGCCGGCCAACTCTAAAAAAACCGCAGGGATGGGCAGGTTTTTTCCCCCCAAGGGTCCCGGGCATCACGGCCCAAGAAACCAGCCGTTTTAAATTAATCTGTTTTGGAGCCCGCCCCACACAGGTCAGTGCTGGGGAGGTCTCCCAACGAACCGACGCTGCTGGGTGCAAGAACCTTGTCCCGGGGAAGGGGGTATGCATAAGGGGCGAAATCTCGGCCGCCCTTAAGATCGGTAGGGGACACATCCCTTGCCGGCACAGCGAACCTTCGCCAGAATTTCTAAAGACTACCCGGTCGGACCCCGCTGAAAAAGGCTCGAGGTCTGATTTCGCATTTTCCGCCTTTTCGCACCCTGCTTCTCCCCTGGCTGCTTTCAGCTCGGCTCCCTCCCGTAAACCCGCCATTTTTGATCAACACCTGGAATTCCCCACCCTCCACATCCCCCAGCGTTGGGGGAAGCAGCGCAACCCATTACGCATACGAAGTGACACAGGCCACAAGCAGCGGGGCCGCCCTCGGGTGTTGAGCCCCCGGGGAAGTGGAGGCGGGGTGAAAGGCCTGAAACCATCCTTGCCAGTTTTGAAAAGCCCAAAAAAAGGGTCAGGCGGACATGCCCTTGTCACATGACTTGTGGTGATCTTAGTTCTGGAACGATCTTTGGGACACTCGAAAAACAGGTCCCCCAGCGAGGAGGAGAGACGGACACAGTTGGGGACCACCCTTTTCCCCTCAACCCACAAGGCCCGAAGTTTCAAAATTTTTTACGTCTTCATTGGCAGTGGTTTGGGTCCAGGCTTTTCAAGGGCGCCTCAGCTCCAGGGTGCATCATCTAGGGAAGTCAGGGCTGTGTTTAAGCGTGCCCAGGAAGGGGGGGGAAAGGGGGGTATTTCCCAACACCGAGTTACCGCGTCCCTGCCTTGGAAAGAGGGTTTGGCCGAATTTGAGGCGGAGGAAAATAAAGATATTTTTTAGTGCCCCCCGACCCAGAGGCTTGGGAAAACAAAGGGTCCATCTTACAGAGTGCCCTTTGGAACTCCATTTCCTCCAACATGATCCTCGCATTTAAGGGGCCCTCAAAAAGAACAACATTTTCGGTGGCCACCCCTTTGGATCCCCGGTACAAAACAAATCTCAGGACTTTCCTTCCACCCACCCAAATAGAGAGTAAAATGCAGGAAATGAGATCCTTGCTGATTGATCAATTGGAGACATCTGTTGCGTCTGCTTCACGTTCTTCAAATGTCACGGTGGAACAACGCCAGCGACGTGACTGCAGTAGAGTGCTAAGTAGCCGTAGCGGCAGCAGCAGCAACAGGCAAGGTGGCAGAAGCCTAATGGGTGAACTCTGGCAATCTTTATTTATCACCTCACCAACACATGCAATGCAGGGCAGACATACAACACCCATAGAAACCGCTTAAGATCATGGTGCAACGACTACCTGCGTCCTCAACACCGATGTTTTTGTAATGTGTTCCGGACCCAAAAGACTTCTGGGTATCCAAAATGGACGAATGGCCCGAGCTCACTCGCACGCCATAAGGTTTTGTCCTGCCCACAGCCAGCGTCATAAACTGAGCGGACCTTCAGCACAGCTGGAGGAGTTTATTACAGCAAAGCATCCGGCTTTCCACAGAAATGTGGATCTCTGAAAGATGTTGTGGCCCCAATTTTCTGAAGTCACTGATTAGTTGCCGTTCCCACTTCACATTCCTCTTCAAACAGAAATAGTCCTCTTGAAAAATGTTTTTTAAAATGATAATTTCTTACTGCAATTTTTATTCTCAGTTCCCAACAGTTCATTTTGCTGGTTTTTGCTGTGAGGAGACTGTAAAAGACACCAAGGTTTCATGACAAAACCATATTCCATTTACTCACTTCATCTTTAGAATTTTTCGCATTGTCAATGGTTTTGGGGTCATGTTTCCTCACAATTTTTAAAAGTGGCTGAGAAGTCATTTTTATAATTTTTTGGGGTCATGGTGCTGTTAGATACAGCAATAATCGTGGTCCCCTTTTGGAACAGAAATGTGGCTTCTAAGTGGGATTTTTTCCCTCACAATTTTTAACAGTGGCTGAGAAGTCATTTTTATAATTTTTGTGGTCATGGTGCTGTGAGAAAACAGCAATAATCGTGGTCCTTTGGAACAGAAATGTGGTTCTAAGTGGCATTTCTCCCACACAATTTTTAACAGTGGCTGAGAAGTTTATTATTTATAAATTTTTTGGGGTCATGCTGCTTTGAAATGCAACAATACTACAGGTCCTATTCTAAAAATTTTTGCTTCTAATAGACATTTGTTCTTCACAATTGTCATAAAGTGGCTCAAGGGTGATGGTGCTGTCAGAAACAGGAATAGGTAGGACACTGTTAATGGACACTGTAACAGTCCACTCACATTTGGACACCCTCCGGGACCGTCCTGGGGGTACTTGGCTCCTGGATCGCCTCTTTGGTAAGCGAATCGGCCTCGGACCAAGGCTTTCTTTTAAACCCCTGCCTCAGCCACTTTTTTGGGCTCGGGAAAAAGAAAACAATAACAAAAAAAAACCCTGGCCTTTGGGCCACTAGTATACTAATAGCTACCCTAACTACGTGGTCGACCTAAGTCCAGCCCCACAAACAACACCAAAATCACCATCACCGCTGGTTCGGGCTTCCCCCAGCTGGGGGGTAAAAAGACCCTTCCTTCCTTCTCCCTCTGCTCCAACTCCAGTAGCAACCACACCCCCCGATCCTTAAGAAACGGGTTTTTTATAGCCATCTGGGTCGCCAAAATCCGACATGAAACCTGGAGACCGGGACCCGGGGGAACAGCCACCCACCCATCTGCAGCTGTTGGGGGAAGCCAACCCCATAACGGCGGGATATCAGCCATGCTTTAACACTGTCAGAACCCTGGGTTTTGCACAGAAAACAATTGGCTCCCCCCACCAAGCCCAGGTTTTGGGTGCACGTCCTAAAGGATGACCCCCCCTGGTGGCGAAACAGGCAACTACTGTTTGCCACTCTGTCACATATCCCTCCCTCTGATAAAGCCCTGGGGCTTTCTCCATCCCCCAGGTCCCCCCCGGGGGTCAAGCCCTTTTTGGGGGAACGCTTCCCTAAAACCTCAGGCCAGAAAAAAAAGGGTCCACATAAAACCCGGGTTTGGGGGGCTATACCCTGCACCAACACCCCTTGGGCAACAGACATCACTGCATTACTATAGATGTCCCCACCCATGCTGTTACTACAAGGGGTATCACGCACAGCCCCCATGCCGACATTCACAGGGTTTACTACTGCCAACCCCATTACCACGCACAGACCTTGAAATTTGCCTAAACACCCCGGGGCCATCTTGGCATTGTGCCCCGGGGCAGATTTTCATTTCTTGGTCTCACATAAGCAAGACCCCCGGGTTTGCCCCAGAAACCACACTAGTGTCACCCAAAAGCTGTAATGACAGCACCTTTTTCGGGCTCTATCCACAGGCCCTTGGGCCACCTGACCCAAAACCCTACTACCTCTTTGTCTGCGAGATGAAAAACCAAGACTCTCTTCTACAAGCCCTCGGGCCCCTCACTGCCCACTCCTGCCCCTTTAAAGGCCCCTCGGGACCTAAAACTCCCCCTTGGCTACAGGACATCGGGGTCTATCTCAGTGACCACTCAGCGATGATACTTCCACTGAAATGGGACGACTGTGGCACCATTTACCTCTGGCCCCCCATAACCGCTGGTCAATGATCGCGGGGTTTTTACACACAACCCTACTTTAAGGGACCCCTTCCAAAAATCTCCACCTTTTACGGTGATTTTTAATGTCGAGGCTCGCTGGTCCCCCCAAACACTTGACTACAGGGGCTTGAAAGACCCCTTTCCCCGTCTGTTGGCCCCTTTCCCCGCACACCCTTGCATGAGTACGGGGGTCCTGGCGCTCACATGGACTTTACGCCTCCCCAAGGAATTTGATTTGTGGTCCCCATTTGAGGAGGCTTATATTGCCTACAGGGGCACAAAAAATATATCCCCATACAAACCTCCCACAATCGGGGCATGCTAATGGTTTCAGCGTCCCCCTTTGGCAACCTCTATAGCCCCCTTGGTCCCATGAATGACCTTACCTGGCACCCCCAAATGTCGAGGATATTTCCCCGTGCACACTTCTCACTGGCGCTTTCTAGCAAGCCCTCTGCATGAAGGGGGGTGGAGTGTTTTTTTCCCACACCCCTTTTAAAACCATCTCAAAGGGGAAACTCCCACTTCTATCGGGGATACTCTACATCTTTCTAAACCCTCCAATTCCCCCCAATAAGCTGGAGCAATGGCAGAACATTTAGAAAGGGGCCTCAGTCAAAGCACCCCGGCCACCCCCTTGACCTCCCATTAACAAAAAAATTGGCCTGTTCAATTAGGCAACTCATCCCCTTTTTACCTCTGTATTCAGCGGACACCTTGCTGCAAATGCTATCTATCGCCGTTCGCCCCAAATCACGGGACAAAAACCCTTTGAGACCCTTTTTAAAATGTTTCTCCTCTCCTGAAAAGAAAAATTCATCAGCGCCTCAGAACCAGGTTTCTTTACCATCGGGGGTTTTAAAAAACCCGCTCACTGCCCCCTCCAGGGGTTTAAGCCTACACCCTCCTTGTGGTGTCAGCAGCCCCTCCTTCCCTCACTGAGTCTTTTTTGAGATGGCAGAAAAAGCATGGCAATACAGCAACCATTGAGGGGAATGAAATCCGTATACTACAGAGCTCGCACACATTTTTTTACACAGGGATCTGAGGGCTCATTCACAGGCAACACCTCACCCAAAAGCTGGACACCCCTCATTAAAAATAGTCTCCTCACACCTTGTAGGGGAGCAAACATCCCCCGCATTTCCCTTCCCTTTCCCGCTGCAGACTGAAACATGAACTCTCCCCTCCCCCCCACAGTCACCAGAAATGGGGCTATCGTCCCGGAGAGCATTACCCGCAACTTGCAGGGTACAATCAGGTTTCACCTGCGCTGGGTCATGGCAGACCACTCACCAACTGGGGTTCACAAGAACTTTAGGGACACACACTCAACATTTTTAAACAAAGGGCAGGAGATACCATGTTGCTAGGGCAACCAATTAGTCCACCTAGTCTTTAGTTTAACCCCCCGTCCCCCATATTTTCCACACCCCTCGGGGGCCCACACTTAACTTTCTGCTCTAACTGGGGCTGGGATTTCTGCAGAAGCAAATTTACACTCTGCACTACTGCACACAAGCCCCTGACAGCCAAACCTCCAGGGCAACCTGACTGCTCTTCCCCCTACTGTTACAACATTTTTAGAAGCAGGGCACACTTGCATAACCAATGCAAACCTGTGACCCCACCAACAACCCCTGCTCAGGTAATTTGGGGAGAGCCATTTCCTACAGGGCCCTTTTTCCCCCTTAGTAACATTTGAACAGGTAAATAGGCATTGTCCTGAACATAAATCCATCAGACTTCTCCGCCAAAAATCTGTGTCCGTCTCCTCCACTTCATCTCGGGACTTTTGGAACACCCCTCTGTCCCCCCTCAGGCAAATTGGGACCCCATACTCCAAGGGGGGACTTCCCAGGGAAAAGTCATTCCTTTTTCCCGACACCCTTGCGGTTGCCCCAAGTGTTGAAAAAGGGGGAAGTTCTTGCCAATAACAGCCGGGCTGTAGGTTTCACGACCCTAAGCGTATGCATACAGTCCCACAGCAGTTTCAAAATGCATTAGAAAGGTCCCTTACCCGTTTCTGGTCGAGTCTTCATACCAGGTGCGATGGGGGTGATGGGAACATCTTTCGGCTCCAGTCCCCCCAGGTGGAAATTACCCCAGCAGCCAATGCATCCGTGGGAAACACACCCCTTTGGCCCCGCAGATCATCAACCTCAGTGCAGATCTTGCTCTATGGCCCATCCAGCATGGCTCCTCCTGCTGGACAGTGGGGTTCTCAGTTGCTGCATTTGTTTCGCCGGGGACTTTTCCCTGGAAGGCGATCTGGCTTTGGTCGACCAAAGGGACTGGGCCTGCCGGCTGGGGGGTCATGCAGCGCACCAACCAAAGATTCCTCCATAGCCAACCAAAATTTTCCGGCACAAGACAGTCCTTTATGGGGTGCACCCCGCCTTTTTTTAGACAGTTTCCTGCTCCCTGAGGCAGTTTCCTTCATAACCCAAGGGGTGCTGCGGGGGGGGCCCCCTCTTCAGAGAAAAATTAGTCACCCAGAGCGAACCCCCACAGTCCCCATCAAACGACTTTTTCTTTGCACCGCTTTGTGCACACATCCCTTGTGCCAAATTTTCCGCATCCTCCCCATATGTAACAGTCCATCACATTTGGACGCCCTCCGGGGGCCCCCGGGGGTATTGGCTCCTGGATCCCGGGGTTTGGTCGAATCGGGGACTCGGACACAAGGCTTCCGTTTAACCCTGGCCCATCCCGCTTTTTTTGAGGCCAGGATAAAACAAACAAAAAACAAACAAAACCCTAGGCCTCTGGCCACTACTATACAATAGCTACCCTAACTATCGTGGTCCGGAACCTAATTCCAGCCCCAAAAAAACAACCCCCCGAATCACATCACCGCTGGTTCAGGGTTCCTCCGCCTGGGGGGAAGAAGAGCCTTCCTTTCCTTTCCCCTTGCGCTCCCAATCCCGGTAGCAGACCACCCCCCGATCACTTGAAGAGACAGGCTTTTTTTTTAGCCCTCCTGGGCTGGCCAAAACTCCCCACATGGAACCTGGAGCCTGGGGCGGGGTAAGCCACCCCCCCATCTGCACTGTTCCGGGGGAAACCAAACCTAACGGCTGGATATCAGCCATGCATATACAGCGTCAGCAACCTGTTTGCTGAAAAGATAACAAATTTGGGTCCCCCCACCAACCAGGTCTTGGGGCACGTTCTACAAGGATGCTCCCCTGGGGCAAAAAGGCAAAACGTTTTCCCCTTGTCACAAACATATTGCAAAATGACTTGTTTTTGCAAGTCTTTAACTAGCTGCATCCCCTGTATTGAGACAACCCCTTTAATACAATTTAAAAAAAAAAGAAAAAGAATGGTGGGAAAAACCCTCCCCATTTTAAAAATGTTTTTTCTAATTTTAAACTACTAAAAAACTGCATGTACAAAATACTGGGAAAAAAAAACCTCTAAAAATTTTACAAGGGAGGTACAGGAAAAATTTTACCAGATTAGGTTATCAGAGGGCATGGATATGGAGCCGGACAAGAACAAAGTACAGAACAAAAATTCCTCCAGCACTTGGTAAAATGGAAAAAAATGCCAAAAAAAGGGCCCTGGGTGGAACAGGACGTAAACCCCCATATTCCAAGTGGCTCAATTGGTCCGCACTCATACGGAGGGACAAGCGCTACCCAGGTCTTGACTGTGTACTGAGGAAGGCTGGAGGTCTTACCTCAAACTTCCGCTTCCGCACTCTGCTTCAGCACAACTGTTTTTGTTGCTGCGACATAAGGGCATTTTTTACCCTGTTAATATATGACGGACGCCAGCTTGGGCTCTGACCGCACCCACTGTCACTCCGGCCCTGGTAGCTGAACCTGCATGTTAATAGATGACAGACGCTAGCCTGGGCTCTCACCGCACCCACTGTATCTCCGGCCCTGGTAGCTGAACCTGCATGTTAATAGATGACAGACGCTAGCCTGGGCTCTCACCGCACCCACTGTAACTCCGGCCCTGGCTGCTGAACCTGCGTGTTAATAGATGACAGACGCTAGCCTGGGCTCTCACCGCACCCACTGTAAGTCTGGCAGCTGGACCTCCGTGTTAACAGATGGCTGACGGCAGCACAGGCTCTCACCGTAAGGAGAGCTTCAAAATTCTCTAAAAAATCAGATTTTGAAAAAGGTGATTTCTGTGAGGTTAAGTAGTGTCAAAAAGGGCTCCAGGGCTGGACACAAATTGCACAATTTGAGGCTTAAAATTTTCTGGGGCTGGAGTCACTATGGGGTCGCATCATTTGATCTCCAGGGGAGTCTGTCCCTAATCAATGAAGAAGGATTTGGAGGAAAAATGAAACCATTGAATTTGATTGGACTGAATCATTCTCAGAAGCCAGGAGGGCAAATGTCTTCTCAACTGAGAAGTGTTTTTGGGATGATTAGGACATTTGTATTACTTATGGGGTGTGCGGACGAAATAACAGATCTACACGTGTAAAAAATACCTTTAAAAACTGCAGGAGGGTGTATGTTGTATGTTATCACACTTGAAAAAAAGCAAAATGATAATAATGTAAAACTATAAATAAAACTTCCCTAAATAAATTCTGTAAACAAATGTCAGTTACCAAAAAATATTCTAAATGACAGTCACTGTACAAAATAGCATAGTGCCACTTTGTGATCTGTGGGTCAAACAGGTTTAGGGGTCATGCTGTGGTACAGGACAGGTATAGTCAATGTCCAGTTCAAATAAAATGGTGGTTGAAAGACTCCTTTTTCCGGCACTTTTTAATCTGGGGGTCAGACAGGTTTAATGGTCATTCTGCGGTACAGGACAGATATAGTCAATGTCCAGTTCAACTAAAATGGTGGTTCAAAGACTCCTTTTTCTGGCACTTTTTAATCTGTGGCCCAGACAGGTTTAATGGTCATACTGCGGTACAGGAAAGATATAGTTAATGTCCAGTGAAACTAAAATGGTGGTTCAAAGACTCCTTTTTCCAGCACTTTTTAATCTGGGAGTCATGCAAGTTTGGGGCTCATGCTGTGGCCCAGGACAGGTGTAGTCAATGTCCAGTTCAACTAAAATGGTGGTTCAAAGACTCCATTTCCGGCAGTTTTTAATCTGTGGGACAGACAGGTTTAATGGTCATTCTGCAGTACAGGACAGATATAGTCAATGTCCAGTTCAACTAAAATGGTGGTTGAAAGACTCCTTTTTCCGGCACTTTTTAATATGGGGTCATGCAGGTTTGGGGCTCATGCTACGTTCCAGGACAGGGATATATAATGTCCAGTTCAAGTAAAATGATGGTTCAAATCATACTGCCTTCTGGCACTTTTTTAATTTGTGGGTGATGCAGGTTTAAGGGTCAGGCTGTGGTACAAGACAGGGATAGTGAATGGTCTGTGACTTTTTTTCTGTGACTTTTATAATCTAAGTGTGTTGCCTAAGATGTAGCACGTATCCATTTGACTGTGTTGGCTGTTAATTCCAGCTTCTCCAGCCCTGTTTTGGTGTAAGAATGAAGGTGTTTTTGCTCTCCAATAGACTTTAATGGTCATCGGCGATAATCTATTATCGACTATCGGAAATTGTCTTGATATTTGCCGATATCGACTATTGACCTGATGACGATAGTCAACGTAATCGCTCATCACTAGTGCTGACAGCTAGGGGGATTGTTGATGTCAAAAAGGGCAGGGTCCCGGTGCGCATCTTGAATTATGGAGAGGAGGAAGCTTGCTTGCCCCGATATGCCCCTGTGGCCAAACTGTTTACAGTCAGCAATAATGATATTCAGGCTGCAGAACCCTTGAACCCATCTGATTCGACTCGTGACAATGTCTCCTTGGTTCAGTTGAAGATTGGTGTCAAAAGCTGCATGTTGGCACTGACTCCACTCCCCAACACCTGAAGGATGGAGTGTTCCGAGTAGTACAGGAGTATGAGAGAATCCCATGGATTTTGGGCAGGTAAAATTATCCCCAA
>JAODAL010081326.1:0-11941 GCA_025379985.1 Phyllomedusa bahiana | reverse complement strand
AGCCCCCCGCACTCCAGCCCCCCCCCAGTAATCGTCAGCCCCCCCCTACATTCTCACCCCCCCCTACACTGTCAGCCCCCCGTAACTCCACCCCCCCCCAGCACGTCTCAGCCCCCCCCAGTACATCTGTCAGCGACCCCAGTACATGTCCACCCCCCCAGCAGTCTCACCCCCCCATCATCTGTCAGCGCACAGTACATTTCCACCCCCCCCACTCATTTACCTGTGTCCTGAAGTCGGGGACCGAAAAAGTTTCTTTCCCCTCCTCCGCCCTGTGCAGGGGAGGGGGTGGGTGGGGCTTGCTTGCTCTCATTTTTGCACCACCCCGTGCTGGGCAAAAAGAGAAGAGCGGAGCTGCGCTGTTTTTTCTCATAGCCCGCCACCAATGAAAGGGCAGATGCAGGCGCCGCTGCGCTACCACCTCCCCACCCCCCACTGCCAGCCGCTCGGGGGGAGGGGCGTTTCCGCGTCGGGTGGTAAAAAAAAAAAATTAAGAAAAAAAAAAAACCAAATATAGATATCACATCTATAGCATGTTGATCCAACCTGGGGGGTTTTCCCTAACGAATTAGTCCTCTTATGAATGGCACTTGGTGCTCTGCAGTTTACAGGTCCGTTATTTACAATGGTGCCATTTGTTCCATACAAACATTTTCACCACAGCAGCACCAACTTTTCAAAAAACTGTGCAGTTTCAGAAATACTACCACTCCAGGCCCAGAAGCCAAGAATCGTTCCTTTTTACAACTCTGACAAATCACCCTTTTTACCCATGTCAGCACTAAGGGAAATGTGTGCACACAGCTTGTGCCATATCTTATATGCTCACCAAGTCAGCACACCTGTAACGAGCCGGGGTAGTGGATCCACTGGCCCCCCCCAAAGCGGGGGGTACAGGCCACACCAGGGGGGGATTAAGTGGGTCCTGTTTTTCACCAACCCCGCCGAAAGGGGATGAACTTGCTGCCGGGTTCCCCCCAGGGCTACTCCTAATGGACTTTCTGCGGAGGCAGCCGAGGGGCAACGTGGTACAGAATCGGGAGACGGAGTCGTAGTGGGAACAGGGCAGAAGGTCAGGGCAGGCAGGGGAAAGGTTTTAAGGGCGGTAGACGAAAAAAATGGGGGGTAAAAGGGAAAACAAACCGGACGAATAAGGGTTCCTCGCATAGGTAAAGGGGCTATGGATTCGGCACGAAATTTCAGGGGTGGAGCTCTTATATAAAGGGGCAGCGACCCGGCAAAACAATCACCGCACCTTCCCCCTTTTAAAACTGACAGAGCCGGGGAGCGCCGCCCCAGGGGGCGGGGCCGGGTTAGTGGCCGGCAGTAAGACGCAAAGAGACAGGAGCAAGGTGCGGTAAGTGACTGCACCCGAGGCCCAACATACAGACCGCAGCGCCGCTTGCCTCGGGCGCCTGAAGAGGCGCAGGGAAACAATGCCCCGCGCCCCGGCACCCCGGGCGTACCGGACGGACCCCCCCCCTTTCACCCCCCCCTTCCCTCTGGGCCCGAAGAAATTCTGGAGCAACCCCCCGTCCCCTTTTTGTCCTCGGGGCCCCCAAGAACTTTCCTCCGGCCCGAAAAACCCCCTTTCCCAAACAATAAGAAAGTAACAATTTCCTCTGTGGGCTTCAGGCCAAAATTCCTTAAAAGAAAA
The DNA here is from genome assembly GCA_025379985.1 of Phyllomedusa bahiana. Taxonomy (NCBI): domain Eukaryota; kingdom Metazoa; phylum Chordata; class Amphibia; order Anura; family Hylidae; genus Phyllomedusa; species Phyllomedusa bahiana. The sequence continues at coordinate 10,284 of JAODAL010081326.1, read as the reverse complement.
AAAAAACCGATGTGTCAGCCACCGGGGCCGGAGGAGACCCTTACGGGAAAAATCTTTCCCAAAATGACGGCTTGGGCAAGCACTGGAAGGGGGTTCGGGTCCAATCATGGAGGAATCGGGCTTGTAAGACAACGGTTGATCTTTTTGAGGACCACAAAGGGCCCAAAAGGTAGCTGGAGCCCAATTTTGTAACGGGGATCTTCAAACGAATGTATCTAGAAGATAGCCAGCCCTTTATTCCCCGGGGACGAAGACGGGAAGGCCTAGGGTGCTTATCTGCTCGCAGTTTATCGGGGCAGAGGCCTGTTGCAAAGTTTTGCCGAGTTTTGCTCCAGATGGGACGGGGCCCCGGGATAAAGGGTGTCCACAGGGGACGCAGAGCAATCCGCGAGGGGAGGGGAGGGGGAAAGACCAAAGCCCACAAAAAAGGGAAAGCCCCAGCCGACTCCGACTCCAAAAATTGTGGAGAACTCACCGGGGTAACAAAGTGGCCTATAAACCTGACGAGCCGACACAAATGGCGCAAGATTTTCCAAATTGACCTGACTCTCTCCCGCCTTTAGTCTGAGGGTGGTAGCAGAGGAGAAAATCCCGGTTTACTTTTAACCGGGAACAGACGGCGGCAGAATCTGGTACAAAAAGCACCCCCGTCGGACACATATGCCGAGGGAGGGGCCCTGCCACAAAATTTTAAAGCAAAAAAAGGGGTAGCCAAGGGGGCGTGGAAGGTAGCCCGGGAGCGGGACAAAGTGTGCCATCTGGGGAAGCGATCCACAAAGCCCAAATGACGGTGTTCCGCAGAGGGGGAATCTGTAATAAAGTCCCCCTGCAATATGGGACCATGGGTGGTTAGGAGGGCGAGGTTGCGCACCCCGCAGGCTTGAGGTGGGAGGACTTGTTATGGCACAGGAGGCGCATGACTCAAAAAGTCATTGACACCTTGGGTAGGCCCCGGGCCACAATAGTACGGGTAATCAACTGCCGGTCTTACGGATCCCTGGGGACCCCGCAGCTTTTATAGCAATGACCCCAGTTCAGGTTCTCTTCCGAAGCGTGGGGCGCACGTGGGTCTTGCCAGGGGGTACCTGCCGGAGATCCAACGGGGCTGCAGAGATCGACTTTTGGGGGAATATGTGGTGGAGGGATCCTCACCCAAATGTCGGAGGCCGGATAGGGCATCGTTTTTATTTTTTTCTCCTGGCCGGAAGTGGATCACAAAATCGAACCCAAAAAGAAGGGGACCGCGGGCCGCCTGGGATTAAGGCGCGGGCCGTCTGAAGGTACGTCAATTTTGTGATTGAAAGAAAAGAAATTTTGATGGCAACCCCCCTCCAACAGATGACGCCTTTCCCTCGAGTGTAACTTAATGGCCAGAAAACTCGCGCTCCAATGGTGTATTTTTTCTGGGGCCGGGAAAAGGTTTTTGAAAAAAACCAAAAGTGACCGCTTCCCCTTTGGGGGCCCCGCTGAAAAGCACCCCCCCTGCGCCCACCAAAAAGCGTCACTCCAGGGAAAAAAGGTTTTCGTACCCCCGGGTGCGACAAGACGGGGCAGAGGCAACTGCCCCCCTTCCCCCTTAAACCAAACTTCACCCCCCCCATTACCGGACTGCCAACTTCTTCAAGGGCCACCATTGGGGAATTGTAGGGGGAAATGAGGAATGATTGGGGAGTAATTTGAAAAGGGGAAAAAGGTGGATAGGAAAAGGGGTGGGAAAAAGGGGGGAAAATTTTAGGGGAGAAATTGAGGGGAATCTGGAGTCCCTTTGCGGAGATAATGTACATAGGAAGGGGAGCTGGTTGTGGAACTGACACTTCTCCAATTGGATAGAGAGATTTCTCAGAGACGGCTAAGGGCCTGGCGCACATGGAACGGTGGACTTGGCATCCGGGTGAAAAGACCAAAAAGTCATCCATACCAAAGCAGGAGTATAGGAGGTCACGAAAAATCTCATTAAACGAAGCCCCCGGGAAAACACAGAGCATTTCAAGGCCGAACGGATAACAGATATCAAAAAACCCGCTTGGGTGTTAAATGCTGTTTTCCACCATCACCCCCTCGATGCGGATGAGGTTATAGGCGCCTCGCAGATCCAACTTGGAAAAAATCTTGGCCCCTCGTAGGCAGTCGAAGAGTTCGGTGATCAGTGGCAGCGGGTAGCGGTTCTTCACCGTAATTTTATTAAGGCCGCGGTAGTCAATACAGGGGCATAGCGAGCCATCTTTTTTCTCCACGAATAAGAAGCCTGCTCTGGCGGGAGAAGAGGATTTACGAATGAAGCCCTTCCTGAGATTTTCCTGTATGTAGTCCGTCATGGCCTTGGTCTTGGGTACTGACAATGGGTAGGCCCTGCCCCGAGGAGGACTCGTGCCATTGAACACTGGGTAATAAATCCCCTGCAGAGCTTCGGATCTCCGCCGAACTTTGAGGGAAGTGACAGCCGGAGCTTGGGTCCCACAGGGGCAGTAGAGACAGCAGGAACTGGAACAGCCGGAGGAGGTGGCGAAGGTTGTCGCTGAGAGGCAATAAGTTGCTGCATCACGGCTGTCAGCTGGTTCAACTGTTATGCCTGTTGCGCCAGCTGTTGAGATTGCTGGGCAATGATGGACGTCAGGTCTTCCATGCTAGGCACCTGGGCGGGATCCATGGGTGAATCAACCTGTAATGAGCCAGGGTAGTGGATCCACTGGACCACCGCAAGCGGTGGTACAGGGCACACCAGGGGCAGAGTCTAAGTGGGCCCTGGTTTTCCCCAGAGCCCGCCGAAAAAGCGGGTGGGCTTGCTGCGGCGGGTTTCCACCGGGGCCCGCTACTCCTAATGTGACTTGCTTGGGGAGGCGGCCGAGGTGCAATGTGGAACAGAATGGGTTTAGACGGAGTCGTAGTCGGGAAAGGCCAGAAGGTCGGGCAGGCAGCGAAGGTTCAAGGTCGGTAGACGAAAGCAAATGGGACTGGTACACGGGAATAGCAGAACCGGTCAGAATAAGGCTTCCTCGCATAGGTAAAGGGTGCTATGAAGTTCCAGGCGTGGAGCCCTTATATAGGGTCAGCAAAACCATTCACCGTTGCGCTGTCCCCTTAAATCTGACAGAGTCGGCGCACGCGCGCCCTAAGGAGCGGGACCGCGTGCACTGGCCGGCAGTTAGACGTGGAGAGACAGGAGCGAGTGCGCCCGCGGCCCGACATATGGACCGCGGCGCCGCTTGCCTCGGGCACCTGACAGGGGCGTCGCTAGGCTGTTTTATTTGGGGCTCTGGCCCCGGATAAAACCCCTTTGCCCCGAACCTTCCGGGCTCCAGGCCGCTGCCTGGAGCACCGACTGAGGGCACAGCTGAGGGCTTCTGCGGAGCAGAGAGCGAGCGCTCCCTGCTCCGCAGACAGTGTCGGACTGGCTCCGGGTCCGACACAGTGGGGCCGCCGGGTCCTCGTAGCGCCGAGGACCCGCCGCGGCCCCGTGCTGCTAAGCTGGCGGCGGCGCAATGTAATTACCTCATCACGGCGCTGCCTGTCCTCAGGCGCACAGCCGTCATAGGCTGTGCGCCCGAAGAGGTGCAGGACTGAAGAGGAGCACGCTCGCCGGGGGAGTTAAGGTGAATATTAATGTTGTTATTTTTAATAGTGTTTACCTGCCTGAGCCCCTATATACATGCCTGAGCCCCAATATACATGCCTGAGCCCCTATATACTGCCTGAGCCCCTTTATACCTGCCTGAACCCCTATATACTACCTGTGCCCCTATATACCTGCCTGTGCCCCTATATACCTGCCTTTTGCCCCTATATACCTGCCTGAGTGCCCCTATATTATATTACATGCCTGAGTCCCCCTAAAATCATATACCGCCTGAGAGTGACCCTATATCTATATCCCTGCCTTTAGTGACCCTTATCTATTTTACCTCGAGAGTGACCTATATCTATATACCTACTGAGAGTGCCCATATACTATAACCTACCTAGAGAACCCTATATCTTTTATAACCTTGCCTGAGAGTACCCTATCTAAATACCTGCCTGAGTGACCTATATCTATATCCCTTTGCCTAGAGTTACTTTTTATTTATATTTACCTTGCCTTGTGCCCCATATAACCTTGCTGAGTCCCTTTTATCTATATACCTACCTGAAAGTGACACTTTCATCATATAACTGCCTAGGTGACCTATATCTAATAACCTCCCTTTGAAAGGAAACCCTATATCAAATTTACCTGCCTGATAATGACAATATATCTGTATAACCTGCCTAGGAGACCCTATATTTTAAAACTGTCTGACAAGTGACCTATATCTATATACTCCAAAGTGACCCTACATTATATACTTCCAATTTGGGGACCTATAACCTACCTAATTTAGGGGACTTATATACCTATAAGTAAGGAGTTGCGGAAATGTGAGGATTCTAAGTTTTGTTCCAAATTAGGGTCGAGATTGGCCGGGGGGAGGACTCAGAAATAAAGGGTTTGTGAACCGGATGGAGAAAAAAAAGGGAAAGTGAACGACGCTGATCAGAAATGAGTCTCCTGTGAGTCACTAAATGTAACGCAGGAAATCACTTATAAATTTTTGCAGGGGCCCACATACAACTAGTTTCTACCACTATATGGTCCCTGTATGGCGGTAATATTGTCTGTAGAGCCCGTGTACAGCTGATAGTCACATGTGGGGTCGTGTTCGTCAAAATCTGGCAGGATTATTTTTGATCCTTAAGTAGTAATAGTTTTTGGGTCTTGGTTTTGTAGGAGTGTTTTTAGTAACAATCATTCGTCTGGTAAATTTTTTCCATGTGTAGGTGTATGTTTTGGTTTTGAAAAAGCAAATTTGTCATCGCTGATTTTCATTGTACAGTGACTGCTGAGGTGATGGGCAGGAACTATGTGGAATTTGTGCAGAAAATTAGTGACAGGAACAGAAGGTTTTTCTCTGTAAAAACACATCCGCAGTTCACAATGAGGCAAGAAAAATGTCGCGTGAACCCCGCCCTACCGAGCAAAACACAAAGGGCCCGGGCCCCGGATGTTTTAGGACCCTAGCAACGCCCCTGGTGCCTGAAGGGGCGCAGGGAAACTAGTGCGCCCGTGGCTAGCGGTGCGGGCGCTACTCGTGACAACACCACACAGGACTTTTTCATGAGCTATACCCTGCTGAAGTTGTAATGAGCAAGTGATTATAAAATTATGATTCAGCTGTTTCAAGACCCTGATTGTTGGACGGCGGCTGAGACTACTTGTAGAGCATGGTCAAGAACTAGTGTTTTCACACATCATCATTATTGAAAGTAAATTTCTAAAAAGGGCCTTTTAATTTTTTTTTCAAAAATATGGACAAAACCCAAACATAAAAAAAAGCAACGTAACAAACAGCTCATTTAATTGTGAGAAGAACAGAATATCAGTCAGGTTTGCCTCACTCGGGCTATTGGGAAACTATTTTTTGGGGAAAATTGGGTCTATACATTTTCCCCTCCCCAAAGGCTGTTTTTTAAAACCTGTTTTCTCTTGATAATTACTTGTTTTACACCTGTTCTACATCAGCTATATCGAAAAACCCAAAAAACTTTGGCCTCTTATATTCTATTCTTAAGATATTTTAAACCCCCTTCCCCCAATGCAAAAATTTTTGGGGGTTACAGTGTATGTTTTTAACCCCGCCTTTTTGGAAAACCAAAAATTTTTTTGGGCCCTGGTTCCCCACGGTTTTATTCCCGGCAAATTGCGGGGAGGGCCCCCTTTAAAATATCATTTTCTACGGCGGTACGCCTGTAAATAATGTGCATGTGCCCTTTCCCCGGGGCGGATTGGGCCGAGCGGGAAAGAGAGGGAAATTTCCATAGTTCTTTGAGAAGGGGTGGTTTCCGTATTTACGGGAGGGTTTTTGGGGGCCCCGTACGGGCAGCGCAAATACGGCGGCATTTCGGCCCCAATCCTGCCCAAATAACCCGGTTTTGAACATGGCCTTTTCTATTTTTTTGTCGACAGGCCCATATAAAGGCGGGCATTTTCTTTTGATGAATTAAAGAAATTTGGGAAATTTATCCAAATGACATCATGTTATCATGTATCACACAGCTTATTGAAAACCCAAGAAAAATAATTGAAAATGTGATATGGAAAAAAAAAACCCCACGGGGGCTTAATTTTTTGGGTTTTTATTTTTATCTGTTTCCCCCTTTTTCGTGACTCAGTATGATAATGGCAGCAGCAATTCTATATAGATTTTATTATCTTTTCTACTTTTACAAAATAAACAACTTTTTTAATTGCTTTGCATCTTTATATTTTGAAGCCAATAACTTTTCTTTATTTCTTTCTGTTGATGAACCTTTTTTGGAAGCTTTTTTTCCTTTGCATTGGAAGACCCCTCAATTGCTTCTCGGGCCCCGGGAAAGTTAATCCATTGTTTTCCCAGGATTCTAGATTATTTATCATCTATATCCTTCTTCTTCTCCTCTCTTTCTCAAACTCAATGTGGAGAAAATGGAGTTCATCATCTTTCCCCTTTGCGCTCAACCTCTACATCAGATGTATCCATCACGGTCAAAGACTCCAAGCTCTCCCCAGTCCCACAAGTCCACTGCCTTGGGATAAATTATACTGCATTAGGTTAGACTTCTAAAGTGGATCCACACATGAAGCCAGACGTTCATTCCAAGGGAATGGGAAATATAAAGGAAGTACTTCTACTTCTTGCTGGATCCACTTCTGGATTTTGGCACAAAAAGCTACAGTGACATTTTAAAAAAATAATAAAGCTGTGTGTGAAACCAACTAAAGCCTGATATGGTAATTATGTTTGTTTTGTTATTGGTTGCTATGTTGCTTCCCCAGCAAAATATTCTGTGATGTGCCCTATGTGCCTTGAAAACCCTTTTGCAATGCTCAAAGGCACGAAAATTGGGTTTCTTGGCCAGGTTTTTTGGTTTAAAGCGGTCAAAAATTTTCCACTAAAAATTTGGCTCCCCCAAAGAACAACATAACATTTGAGCAGGTGCAATACGTTTTCATAAATCCCAACTTTCAAAGAATGAAAAAAAGGGCCCAATTTCCCTTTGTTTTCCCCTTTTAAACCCCATCCATTCCTTTACCACCCAACCCTGCCTAGTCTAGTGTCACAGTGAACTGTAAAATGGTGATGCAGCAATGTGGCCTCTTTATTTTTAGGATCCAAGACTGTGGTGGAGGGCCCACAAAAAAGGGGCAAAATTGGCGCTTGTAAATTTAAAAAGGCACTAATTAATTATTTTATCAAAAGATTAAAATTTTTTCAGGTTTTTTCAAAGTACCCTATCCCCAGGGTGGAATAGAGGGGGAAAAAGTTTATATATCAGGGTTTATATGATTTGGAACAGGGATATTAAATAAAAAGCAGAGAAAATCTGTGAAAGTTAAACTAAAAGTTCACATACAGTGCTCAACAGTTTGCTCTGTACACACACTGATACAATGAAAGCTGTCAAACACGATGTGGGCCGGGGGGCGCCCGGACCCCAAACTGTCACTTAAAAAAAACTGGCCAGAAATTTACTTTTGCATTTTTTTTTTCAGAAAAACCTTTCCCCCAAATAATATAACCCCATATATTACAGAGCCAGCTTCTCTCCCTTTTTCATAAAAAACCCAAAATTTTACAGAGCTCGCTTTCTTCTTTTATCCTATAACCCTATATAAACACAGAGCTCAAACCTCTCTCTATCATATAACAAATATTTTATCACGGAGCTCAGGGTTCCCCTCCCCCCTATCATAAACCCCATATATTCAGGTTTAGCTTCTCTCCTTATCATATAACCCTAAATTCACAGAGCTCATTTTTCTCCTCTAAACCCTATAACCCCATATATCACAGGATAGCTTCTCACCCCATCAATAACCCTATATATCACAAGAACTCAGCTTTCCTCCCTCTATCATTTAAATTAAATACACCGAGCCAGCTTCTCTCCTGTATCATATAACCCTATATATCCCAGAGCTCAGTTCTTCCTCTACATATAACCTATATATCCAGAAACTCGCTTTCCCCTTTCCCCTATCTTAAAAACCCCTTTTAAATACAGAGCTCAGCTTCTCTCCTCTATATATAACCCTAAAAATATCACGGGGCTCAGCTCTTTCCTCTATCATATAAATTCTAAATATCCCAAAAGCTCAGCTTTTTTCTCCCTTCATTTTTTTCCCTTTATATAACATAGCTCAAACTTCTTTTTCCCCTACCATATAACCCTATATATCAAAAGAGCCCCAGCTCTTTCCTCTTTTCATTTAACCCTTGGAAGGGTTTCGGACTTTGTGGGATACATGGTAAAAGTAAAAGGGGGCACTTGAAATTTTCCCGGTTAAATTCCCACTGGGTTTCCCAAAAATTGATAGGTAAGCTTTTTTCTGTTGATTAAGGTTAATTTGCACGGCCATGATACAGACTCATTTCTGGTCTATGGCAGTTTTTTGCAAAAATCAACTTGGTTTTTACCAAAAGGTTAAAACCCCAAAGGGCGACATGTAAAGAACGGGGCGTGCCAAAGGGCTTTTGGGGGCTTTTCGTCCACCCTCTAGCCCCCAGCCCCGGGCGCTATATTTTTTTAAAACCCCACAGGCCCTTTTCAGGCAAAATTACAGCGCACCTGCGGCACTTTGTAATGCGCCTGATTTCGGGGGGTTTCGGAAGGGGGGGGACCACTACAACTGTACGGGCTTTTAAATTTATAGCCCTTTAGTATCCCAAATTTCCCGGCGCTTACTGGGTGGAAAAAGGTAAAAACCACTTTCAAAGTGGTTTACCTGAGCCAGTTTTGTCGTTTCTGGCTTAGAATGCACCCTATTTATGCCCCGCAGTAACCCGTTCTAAATTCAGATGCATTCTACACAAATATAATGGTTAAAAAAATAAATAAATACTTCATACATGTTGCCCAAAGTTTCTGGGCACCAGCACTAAATTTGGTTTTCTACTTACCATATTGCTTTTAGAATTCTGGTGTCTTGTTTGTCCATATTGTGGCTCTAGAAAACTAGTCACAATATGCATGTTATATTGAGTTCAGACATTGTTACCCACTTGATACTATTTCACTTTATATTCCTAAATCAGATAATATATTACGATTATTATTATTATTTGTATTACTATAAGTGTTATTATGTTCTGTGCAGTTTCTATTCCATACAAGGTCTGTAAATAAATGAGAAGCAGCCAGCATAACATGTGTTCACATGTTCCCTTTATCCTGTGATTCCTGGCATTATCGTGCTACTATCTGGGAAAACAGAAGGTGTACTGACACTTTAAATTAATACCAGGAGGAATAGAAGTAGTAAGATGGGAAGCAGTCAAGGTGAAATGTCTTTGTTATTAATGTGCTACTTATCACACCTCTGGTGCTATACCTGTAGTTAACCCACTCAGTCTCTGCACTGCAAAAAATCTTAAAAGGGTCATCTACTTAAAAACCAGCTCAAATTTGACTTTGCCCGTATAAAGTGAACACACATTAAAAATCCTTTCCCTTGTGCCCAACAAAGTAATAGTAACATTTTGTATCTAAAACAGTAATAGCGCCTAGACACAATAACAGCATTCTTCTCAGTGCCCACAGACAGTGATAATGCCCAACACTCTTAAGGCTATGTTCACACGGGGTAATTTTGTTGCATATTTGCGCGAGCACCGAAATTACCGTCAGGGCCGTTCCTAGGGGCGGGTGAGGTGGGCGATTGCCCGGGGCACCGAGGCTCCACTCACCCGAGGGGGGCGCCGCGACCACCTGCCTCGCCCGCCCGGAAGATCGCCCCTGACTCTGCGTGGCTGTTTTATAACTGGTGCAGGGTGCAGGGAGAAGACGGGCGGATCGTTCCCCCTGACTCCTCCCCCTGTATCAGGTCGCGGGGTCGCCGGCTTTCACCCCGCCCCTGCCGCTGGGTCCTCGGCGGCAGAGTCTCTGCCCCCGGGGGAGTCCCTGGGGGGCTGCGGACAGTTAAACAGCTGATGACTCACGCTGCTTACAGTTCCCCGCTTCCCGGGCCGGGAGCGTGGCCGGGTGAGTCTTTTTTGTTATTTTTTTAAAATTACAGGGGCATCACTGGCTACGGGGGGGGATCACGGCTACAGGGGGGGCTTCACTGTAAGGGGGGGATCAGGCTACAGGGGGGGGGATCACGGTACAGGGGGGGGATCAGGGTCAGGGGGGGGTCACTGGTACAGGGGGGCATCACTGGCTCAGGGGGGAGATCAAGGTACAGGGGGGAGATCCTGGCAAGGGGGGGACATGGCTACAGGGGGGCTTTAT
>JAODAL010081325.1:0-11941 GCA_025379985.1 Phyllomedusa bahiana | reverse complement strand
CGTAAAAAATTTGGAATGTCACTTTTCCCGCCCGGCGTTTTGGAAGCGGGGAGGGAGACGGAATCCATATTTTCTTTGAGAAACTTTTGGATTACCGTAATGACAGAGACGGATTTCAGCCGTACCGCAGCGCAAATACGCCGCGCAGTACGGCTGCAATCCGTCCCAGAATAAGCCGTGTGAACGAGGCCTAAGGGTCCCATGTATGAAAACTGTCTAGGTCTAAGACTGTCCTTGTTGCCCATAGCAACCAATCAGAGAGACACTTTCATTTCATATAGAGCTCTGAAAAAATGAAAGGGGCGCTCTGATTGGTTGCTATGGGCAACAAGAAAAGACTTAGACCAAGACAGTTTTCATACATGTCCCCCTAAGACTTTCTTTATAGCTCTTTGCAACCAATCCGAGCTCCCATAAATTTTTTCAGAGCCCTACATGAAATGAAAGGGGAGCACTGACAATTTGCTATGGACAACAAAGAAAGTCTTAGACCTAGACAGTTTTCATAAATGAGGCCCATAATTTCTAAATTATACCTCACCTAAAAGAAGACAATTTTTTCATATACATTCATTACATTTTCTGGGGGCTTCCTATGGATCTTCATCAGCTGTTTGATAACAGGAAGCTTAGTAGTTCTGTGTTTGACACACAGGGAACAGCTTTGTGTGGAGCCCAGGAGATCAGGTGACCAAAGGGATGTGGCTTTCTCAAAGCACCCTTTAAGGCTGCACCCTCTCCAAAGGGTTTCAACAAGAGATATGAAACAGGGGGTGTGCACTAAGGCTGAGGATATGAGGGAAGAAGAGAGAAAGCACAGCAAAGGATCCTGGGGCTTGTAGTTTTACATGAAAAAGTGAAACAACTTTCAAACAGGAAATGCTTCTTCTTAGCTGCACAAACTGGAGACTATATGGAGTACAAAAATGCAAAAATTAGCACAGAAAACATCACAAGAAAGTTAATTAACCCCTCAATCAATCCACAAAATAATAAGCCCTCATATATCTATGTAGGTGGAAAAATAAAATGTTATGGCTCTAGGAAGGCGAGGAGGAAAAATAAAGAGTGATATTTTTTTTTTTTTGGAGGGGTTAAAACTTCAGCAAACAATTTAAGGTTTTTTTTTTTTTGCTCAAAAACAAATTGCCCCTTAAAAAAAACCCTTAAATTTTTTTGTACGTCAAGGATTTTGGGAAAAAACCCCTTTTGTTTTACAAAATTTTTATTTTTTTAAGTCCCAAGGTTAAATTAAACAGTCCCGGGGCCGGGGGGAAAATTGCCCCTTTCGGGGTTTTAACTGAATTTGTTGATTTTGGAGTAAAAAAAACTCCATTCCTCGGAAATTTTTCCCCCCAAAAAGTTTGGAAACCAAAGGGGGGGCCCCCCTTTGCCCCTTTTAAAAAAAAGAACCCCTCAAAATCAAAATGTCTTGGGAAATTTTATCCAAACAAAATGGCGTGTCGGTTGGGGCCCCCAAGTTTGGTTTAATTTTTTTGGAAAGATTGAAAATTCTTGAAAATACGCAAAATTAAAAAGGAAGCGATCACTTTAAATAGAGGGGGTTTTTTGGCCCCAAACGGAACTTTTTAAAGGGGGCCCCCGGGCCCCCCCCCCAAAAAAACCCCCCTTTTTCCCCCCCCTTGGCCCCCCACCTGAGAAAAAACGATTTAACCGGGGAACCTGTTTATTAAAAGGGTTGTGAATGCCTCCTCCATAAAACCTCCCCATTCATTGACCAAACAAATCCCACCTTTACCAAAAAACATTTTTTTCCCCTATTTACGGAAGGGAGCCGTTTAAACCGCCAAAAAAGGGCCAAAAAAAATTTTTTTGGGGGGGGGGGGTTTTTAAATTACCCAAAAACTATGGTTTTCCTTTTGAATTAAAAAGTAACAAAAGACCAAATAGACCCGCTCCATTTAGGGGCCCCAAAATTTTTGGTATAAAACCAGTGTTTTCAGGCTTTAAGACGTATTTAACCCACCTTTACAGGGGAACCATAAGGGGGTGGGACCACCTTTGTAAAGGCTTGCGACGGGTTTTTATAACCCCTTACATTTGCCCTTTATTGTTTATATTTTGTGAAAAGGCTTTTGCAGCCGGGATATACCCCCCATAAAAGTGCCCAAAAATAGTGGTAGACACCGGGTGTCCCCCGGTCCGCAAAATGTATAAAACCACCTAAAAGTGAAAAATTTGTGGTATATATAGGGGTACCCCAGGCTCTGAAAGGACTGTATTTTAACCCCCATAAAATTGAAAATTAAGTAATGGATACCAGGTTTTCCCAGGGGCTTTGAAAAATATTTTAAATTTAAACTTTGGGCCTCACAGGTGGCGTCTTGTTAAGAAAGAGTCGTTCATTTTCCCCTTTTTCTTCTCTATTCGGTCCGGGGACCCCCTGAGGGGACTTGCTCCATCCCCCACTCGCCCCTTTGTAAAATTTACAAAAAAAAACCAACTGGACTCTTCACTTTTTTTTACTTTTCCCCAACTGGTCCCCCCTCCCCTCATGTACAAAACTTTTCCATTTATAAGGGCCCAAAATTTTTAAAAATTTAAATTCCTGGTAATTAGGGGGCCCCCAGTCGGAATGTGGTGGGAAGGGGGCCCCCCGGGGGCCCGTTGGAAAATCAAAAGGATACGGCATTCCGGGGTTGAAAGGGAAAAAAATTGGTGTTTAATTCTTCTCAAAGTGCCCAATATTCCCGCTTTTTAACCAATATTTAAAGCAAAATTTTATTTTGGCCCAAAAAGTGTTGGTGGCATATTTTTATACTTTAAAATTAAAAAAGGGACTTCAAATTCCCCTTTTAAAATTTTGTCAAGGGCATGAAGGCCTTTGTGCCAGGGGGGCTGTTTATTTGTAAAGAAAATCTTATTTTTTAATTTAGCGGTTTCTAGGGGCACTTGGAAAAAAGATTTTCCTGGAAAAATCCAATGATTGAGTAGTAAAATGTTTCCCCTTAAAAAAACCCAAATTTAAAGGGAAAACTTGGGCCCCCTTTCACCCCGGGACCCCAATATTTTGTATTGGGCTAGGGGCCGAAAAATGAAAAAATTTGGGAGCTGTGCCATTTTTTTTTGGCAATGTTTGAGCCCAAAATCTGTCATAGCCCTGTTTTATAGATGTATGAAATGTTGTATGCCAAAATTTTGCTCAATCTGCGCCAAGACTCAACACTTTTGAATGCGCCAAAGATGTGGGGCTATGTTGCGTCATAGTGATAAAAAGGGCCCCAAAAAAATTGTCCCCCAAAGTTTGGCCCAAAAAAAATATCATAAAATTAAAAACCATTTTTTAAATTGGCATGGCTGAGACTACTTTGTCTTTAAAAGGACCCTTTTTTTAAAGTGTTTTGGGGAAAATTTTAAAAACTCTTGGTCGTCACTACTAAAAAACGAAGGGAACTGGCGAGTCGGCACTAGGTTCATACATGCTTATCTAGGTCTTTTTGGGGGGAAAGGGGTGATTTTCTGAAGGGGGGCATATTTTTGGACAAAAAACTGTGATAAAGCGATTGTTTTCAACAAATCGTTTTCGGGTCGTTAGTCGTTATGGGCCCAAATTTATCATGTCGTTTGGCTGTTTTTACGTTCAATTATCGTTGACCCCAGGGCTGCCGTCTTTTCATCTATTCCCTTTTCCCCAGGGGGCCAATGCAGCTAAATCAAATGGGGCGCCACCCCCCAAATTTATTAATTCCTTTTTTTTAATTTTCCCAAAGGGGGTTAAAACCTGGTTTCCCTGGTTTAAAGGTTTTAAACCCCTTCCCAAACATTGGGCTAGGCATAGGCCCTAGGGGGAAGTGACTTCCCGCAAAAAGGGGAAAATTAAAAATGAAAAAACGCCATGGCGAATCGCCTTTGGGCTTGCGGGCGAGCCGGCCCCGATCGGGACATGGAGCCAGCGGAAAATTTTAAACCGTTTTGGTTCAGGGCCTCATCCCCCCCGGCCGGAGGGAGCCCCCCGGTTTCCCGCGGGTGAAAAAACGTTTTCTTACAAGCGGGCCCTGTCGGGGCCGCAATAATGAAGGCGCAGGCGGGGAAGGGAGCCCCTCTCCCTTTTTTTTGCGATCGGGGCGAGGCAACGGCAGGGGTTTGCCGCTCGCCCGTCCCCAAAAGGGCCCCCCGGGAAATGCTTTCAAAAAAGCTTTCCGGGTAGTTGGGGGACCCCCCACCATGCCCACAATCCCATTGTGGGCTTGGTGTAATGGGTTGCCTTTTGGGACCGGGTCCCACAACAGTAACGCTTGTGCACAGATCGCCTTTTTAAAAACAGCAATCTAACGATTGCTTTTCCCAGGGGGGGATTTCCTGTTACAAAACCCCCACTGGGGAGATGTAAAAAAAATGTGAAAAAAAGGGTAAAAAAAAGTAAAAAAACGAATCAAAAAAAATAAAAGTAAAAAAAAGGGTAAAAACCCCCCTTTTCCCCCTTTTTAAAAAAACGCCAATCCCCCCCAAAAAAATCAAAAATAAATAAAGTCCCCTTTTTGGGTTGGCCCCCGGGGGCCGTAACGACCCTACCCTAAAAAAATCTGTCTTTTTAAATTTAAAACCCGTACGGGTGACGAAAAAAAAACAAAAAAATCACGAATTGCGATTTTTTTTACATCTGAAGCAAAAAAAGGGTTTAAAAAGCGTTCAAAAAAACTCATTAAATCCCAAAAGGTTTTTAAAAATTAAAAACGTCAGTTTCTTTCCCGAAAAAAAAAAGTCCTTCACGTCTCTTTTTAGGGAAAAATAAAAAAAGTTAGGGCCTACAGAAGAAAAGGGGTGCATAAATATTATTTAACACAAAAAAAAAAAAATTTTTTTTAAAAAAAAAAGTGCTTCCAAATTAAAAAAGGACTATTTTAAATTTTGGGTAAAGCCGTAATAAATATCGCCAGAGATTTAAGCTAACTGGTCATGGATACTGCACGGTGAGGCCTGTTAAAAATAAAAATAAAAAACATACTGGGAAATTGCAGTTATTTTTCCTTCACCCTCCCTTCCAAAAAACGGATTTAAAAATTATCAAAAAGTCTTGTCCCCCAAAAAATTTGATAAAAATAAAAACTTAAAATCTCCCGAAAAAAACAACCCCCTTACCCCAGCCCGTACCGAAAAAAAAAAAAAAGTTAGGTTTCTCAGCCTATGGCGATGAAAAAAACGTTTTTTCCCTTTTTGAAAAAAAAGGTTTTTATTGTGTAAAAGCAGTAAAACAAAAAAAAAAAAATTACAAATTTGGGTATCGCTGTAACCCAAATCGACCGGGCTGAGTAATACTAACATGTCACTATACTGCACGGTGACCGCTGTAAAAAATAAAAAAAAAAAACCCCTTTCCCGGGAAAAATGTTGTATTTTTTTAAAAATTGCCCCCAAAAAAACCCTTAAAATTAAAATTTAAATCAAAGCCATATGCCCCCCTATTGGTACTAAATAAAAACGTCAATTTATCCCAAAAAAAACAAGCCCATAATCAGCCCCTATACAGAAATGAAAATGTTAGGGGCTATCGGGAACGGACAAAAAAAAAACGCAATTTTTTTTAAAAGACTTTTTCAATTGTGTAAAAGTAAAAAACATAAAAAAAATAAAAAAAAATCCCTTTATCTTTTCCCAAATTGAAACCGACCCCCATGTAAAAAATTCCTGTCATTTATACTCAGGGGCGAACGCTTTTAAAAAATTAAAGCCCAAAAAACAATGGTGGAATTGCGTTTTTTCCCCCCATTTTTATAGCCCAATGCAAAAAAAAAAAATTTTGGGAAAAACCCGTGCACCCAAAAATGCACAATACCCCCTAGATGAGGGTCTAAAGGGGGCGTGGCCTGAATCCAAAATTTGGGGTGGCTTTTGCAAAGGTTTTCAAACCCGTTTTTGGGACTTTGGGGGCTTTCCCCCTAATTTCGACCCTGGGGGGCCCCCAAAATTGCGTTCCAAAAAAACCAAA
The DNA here is from genome assembly GCA_025379985.1 of Phyllomedusa bahiana. NCBI lineage: Eukaryota > Metazoa > Chordata > Amphibia > Anura > Hylidae > Phyllomedusa > Phyllomedusa bahiana. The sequence continues at coordinate 5,994 of JAODAL010081325.1, read as the reverse complement.
TAACCCTCCCCCCCTTTACCCCCTGGGCCCTGCCCCCCAAACAGAATTTACACACCCATTTTGGGTATTTTCCGAACTTGGAATAAAAATTTCGAAAAAAAAGTTTTGGGTCCTTTTTTACCCGGGGTGCCTTGTAAAAAAATTAAAAATTTTAAGTTAAAAATTTCAGGGTTATTGGGAAAAAAATTTATTTCATTTTTACGCCTAACGCTTAAAAAAATTTTTTTAAAAACCCCGTGGGGGCGATTTTTCCTACACCCCCCTTTTTATATTCCTTTTGGGGGTGTTTTTTTGGGGTTTTCCAAAATGGGGTCTTTTTTAAGGGGGATTTTTTAAGTTTTGACCTTTTGTGGGTCCGCAAAAACCCGAAATGGCGCCCAAATAAAACGTTAAAGGAAAATTTAGACCCAGAGTTTCCCGTGGTGCCCCCTCCTAAACTGGGGCTTTTTTGGTTGAGGGCCAAAAAGGGGCAATAGGGGGACCCCATATGGGAAAACTCTGAAAAAAACCCAAAAACTGGGGGAAAAAATAATAAGGGGTTAATTTCCCTGAACCAAAATTTTTCGTTTTCTTGGGGGAATAATGTATAAAAAAAAATTGGGGGAAAATTTCAAAAAAAGTGAAAAATTTTTAAATTTTCACTTCCCCTTTGCTTTTTTTTTCCTTTTGAAAAACCTAAAGGGCTAATTAAAATTCCTAAAAAGCTGTTTTTAATAAATTTAAGGGGTGTGTTTTTTAGATGAGGTAAATTTTTGGGGGTATCTAAGTTTCAGGTCAACAAAAATCACGGTTTTGAAAAATAGAAGGGGCCCCCCAAAAAACTTTTATATTGCAAATTTTTTTTGGAAAAATTTTAAAAATTATACTTTAAATTTTTGCCCCCAAGCGTAAAAAAAAAAAAGGGCATTTTTTAAAAAAAAGATGCCAAACTACAGCAGGGAAAAAGGGAGATGGGAAATTAAAACTATTTTGAGTGGAATTTTCTATTGTCTTAATGCAGAAATTTTTTTAAGTTTGAAATTGGAAAATTTTTAAAATTTTTTACGATTTCTTTGATAAATTTTTCCCCAAATAAAACAAACATTTTTTGGACCCAAAAATTTTTTACTATCTTAAAACACATTTTTACCCAGAAAACAATTTTTGATTTACATGGGGTAGGTTAAAGTGTAAAAAAATTTTTTTCACATTAAAATGGGCACTGACCCGATTTAAAAAAAATTTGGGGCCCCTGTCAGAGAGGGTTTTAAAAAACTTGGCCCCCCCCGGTAAAGGGGTTAAAAAAGGGCAGTCAAAAAGGGAAAGTTAATGCAATTTTTTTTTCAAAATTAGGAAAATTTAAACAATCGTTCTGATAAAATGATAAAATATGGTAATATAATAAAAATGGTTTACAGGAAATAGTGCATATTTAGTTCCAGTTTTACAAAAAAGTTTTTTACCCAAAAGGGTTAAAAACTTACAGCACTTCACCTGGGGCTTAGCTCACCTGTCCAGAATGTATCAGCCACGAGTTTGCTAAAGGGCCGAAGGTAGAGATCCTCCCAGGGGAGGACCAACACCGTATGTGTGCATCCCTCAAACACAGGTACAAAAGGCATTCTGACCTCACCAAAGTTTCTCTGATTCTTATATGTCTAAAACAAAAAAAGATGGCAGACACAACCACGCATTGTTTCAGCTTAGAGCACCGAAGTCTTATGTATTACCCTATCCTGTACCATGAAGGGGTCGGCTCCAGAGTCCAAGATAATGTATACAAAATCGCTCCTAGAACAGACGTTTGGCCCCATTAGATCATAAATTGAGCTTAGGCTTGAGAAATAAACAGAGGTATGAAAGCTTCTATAATTATAGCTTGAGATACAAAAAAATGAAAATTATAATTAGCTTAAAGGGGTTTTGCCATGATGTAATGTCGACGTGGGATCCTCCAAAATGGTATTTATCACTTTTTCTAAATATTATGGTAATTACAAAAAGTGAAGCCTGTGAGAGCTACAGCATTATTCAGTTCCCCTTAGTTACTGAAAGTTTTCATTAAAACAAGTCCTGAGGAGCTGTACAGGACTGATCTGGCTGCGATTGTTTGCATTTGCATTTTTTTCTGATGGACGGGGAAACATGGAATGGCTTTCAAGGGCTGGGGATGAAAGTTGCAGTGTATGGGTCTGTCTCTGTATAGAGAATCTACTGTTCCCCCCCCCCCCCCCCCACACCCCCCCCCCCCCCCCCCCCCCCCCCACCCCACCCCCCCCCCCCCCCCCCCCCCCCCCCCCCCCCCCCCCCCCCCCCCCCCCCCCCCCCCCCCCCCCCCCCCCCCCACCCCCCCTATATATGATTTATTCACAAGTGTCTAATTTTTTATTATAGCGAGGTATGTTCCCCAGCCCCCCCCCACCGTTGACGTAAACTATAGGGCATCTCCCTGATCCTTGCTCTCTGATCACCCCCTACCTCTCATACCGATGATAGAATGATTTGATTATATTCTCCCCCTGAGCTAATAAGGAGGGTAAGAAATAACTTTCGTGGCAAAAACCCCTTTAAAGATGACAAAAATTACGACAGCCATGTTTTGCGATGAGTTTAGGCCTATTTGGGTCACGGTATGTTTTTTGCCGGTAGAAAGCTTGAATGAGAAGATTATGGCAGTCACAAAGTATTTACACATATATTCCAGCCAAGAAAGTACGCATTGAAAACCATGTTGTATTTTTTAGATAGAACGAGAGTCTGTTACTGCTGTTATCTCACTATAGGTGCGCATGCGCTAGAGCACACGGGGAAATTCGGTTCATCGGCTCCCATTCCGCACATTTATTTCTAAATATTTTGGAGATTGGATTCAGATATTTTTATATCATTTTGTTATATTTTCACAGAGGAAATCCCAAGTCCTGTAAAAGCAATTTGTGCTAATGCCGAAGACAGCCAGGAATTTGAGAAAGTGAGCTTAATGTTTCACTGGTCAGCTTTTGCGATGCCTTTGGAGGAAATTACTTAAGAGATGTGTTTCTGAGGTATTGTCTACAATGAAAGTTGTCTACTATTAAAGGGGAGGTGCCACAAGGTAATATCCAAGTCCATATGAAGCCGCCTAGTGTGGAAAATTGCAACTCCATGAAAACTAAAACTTCTGTTATGAGGTCTATATCTGGGCAAGTTTACACCTAGAACTATGTAATTTTGTAGGGTGGCAGCTTTTACAACCAATTCTTAGACACCCAAGTAAATTCATTGTTAAGTCGCCATGTTCCGCCAGTAGAACTATGAAGGGCAAGCAGGACAAATTCCGAAATGTCAACACATCCATTTATAGAATAGCTTCATGGGACTGACTAAAACCGCATACATCTAGGACGAGTGAAGCTTTGCTTTTTTTCATTGTATTCACCCCTTCCTTTTCATTTTCTTCTGCAATGAGGCAGAGAGCAATACCAGGCTCAAGAAGTGCCACATTGCCATAAAAAAATTAAAATTGACAAATCGCCAGGTTAAGATAATATACACCTCCATATCTGATAGGAAATATGTCATATGACCAACAGGCCTTCATTTTTAATATTACAGACTGTATAATAAAGGGGTATGTTCCAAAGGACTGGCGCTATGAGCGAAATGTAGGTGGCTAAATATTCACTGAAAAAGGGGGTCGCAAAAAAGTGAAACTCGGTAACTCATAGGCTGGTAAGTTTAACCTCTGTTGTATGGAAATTGTTTAAAGGTTCTATAAATAGTGGTGTAGGATTATCAAGGGATTATGATTGAAATAATGTGATAACGACAGTTTCAAGCATGGTTTAGAGGATTGGTCCTGCTCAACTTAATCTCATTGGCTTCTAGAGGATGGTCAGTTATTGAGCTGCGGGTTAGAGTTGTCTGGCTCACTGGATGTCATATTTTGACTTTTCCAAAGCATTTGATTCTGTGCCACATAAAAGTTTGGTAGGTAAAATAAGAATGCTTGAATGGAGGATAATATTTGTAAGTGGTTAAGTAACTGGTTTTGTGATAGAAAACAAAGGGTGGTGATTAATGGTACAGACTGGATACCTGTTACTAGTTAGTTCCCCAGGGGTCAATATTGGAGGGGTCACTGGTACTAGTGGGGTTTCACAGGGGTTGGTACTGGAAGGATTACCATTACTGATGGGGTAATACAGGGATCAGTACTGGAGGGGTCACTATTACTAGTGGGGGTGTACAGGGTTCAGTATTGGAGAGTTTACCATTACTAGTGGGGTACCACAGGGTTCAGTATTAGAGGGATCACTGTTACTAGTTGAGTACCACAGGGGTCATTATTGCAGGGATAACTGTTACTAGTTGGGTACAACAGGGGTCAGTTTTGGAGGGGTCACTGTTACTAGTTGGGTACAACACGGGTCAGTATTGGAGGGGTTATTGTTACTAGTGGGTGATCACAAGGGTCAGCATTGGAAGGGTCACTGTTACTACCAGAGGGGTCAGTATTAGAGCCCAATTCTCTTTACTATATTTAACAATGACCTTACAGAAGGATTGCAAAATAGAACATCAATCTTTGTGAATTATACTAATCTGTGTAAAGTAAGTCATATTATAGAAGATAGTGTACAGTCACAAAGGGATTTGGGTAAGTTGAAAGCTTGGGCAGAGAATTAACACATGAGATTTGAGAATGAAAAAATGCAAGGTTTGCACATGAGAGGAAAAATCCATAATTACTTCTTAAACAGACAAATTTGGACTTGGGAATCTTAGTGGAAAGTAAACTTAATTGTAGCAGCCAGTGTCAGGCAGCAGCTGCAAAGCAAAAAGAATCATGGTGTGTATTAAAAGAGGCATACATGCATAAGGTGAGGACATCATTCTCCCATTATACAAATCACTATTTTGATAACACATAGAGTTTTGTGAACAGTTTGGGGCACCAGTGCACAAGAAACACATTATAGAGCAAGTTCAAAGGCGGCAACAAAATTAATAATAGGAACGGATGGACTTCAATATCCAGAGATATTAACAAAATGTGGGTTACTTTATTTACAGATAAGAAGACTTTGGGGTGACTTAAAGGGGTTGTCATCTTCATTTTAATACATTGTATTATAGTATATTGAAGGTCTGGTAAAACAAAAAAGTAACCTTTTGGAAGTGAACGCTTTGAACACTGATGTTAAGCAATGGCCCATGACCCAATCAGTGGCTGCAGCAGTGCTGGCCCATTTGGCCAAGGTAATGAAGTAAACAGAAGACCAGTGGGTGGGGGAGTTAATCTCATCTTCGTGGACGACAATGCTCGGGCTCATCAAGGTCGCATTAGGGAATGGCTGTTGGAGACTGGGGGACCTCACATGGAGTGGCTGCACTTTCTCCAGACCTGAACCCCCTAGAAAACCTGTGGGTTCAGCTGAGTCTCTGTGTAGCAGCTCATAACTCTGTACCCCTGAACCTCAATGACCTGAGGAGCGCCCTTCAAGCAGAGTGGGCTGCCATGTCCCATCAGTCAATAACTGGATTTGTGAACAGTAAGAGACATTGCTGTCAAGCTGTAATTGATGTTCAAGGCCACAGGATACCTTATTGAGACACTGACATATTTTGATGGTGTACACCCTCCACTGGTGTTGGCTTTTGTTTCATTAAATTGTTTAAGATGATAAAATCAACATTGCTTGCTGAGACTTAGAAGGCCTCAGGATAAAATATTACTGTAGTGCAATTTTTAAAATTTTCCATAAATTTCACCAGAAAGCCAAATGCCCCTAACTTTTTGGGAGTGGTGTATGTCTGCAGAGCGCCTGTGTACAATTGCTATCTACCACTATAAGTTCAGTGTATGGAGCAATATTGGTCTTTGCATTTTGGGCTTTATTCAGAAACAGTATGGTGGTATTATTCTGTCACTATGTTAGAGTAATATGAGGTCATGCAGTGGCAGTAGCGTTTGGTCTTAATGTATTAGCGTTATTGGTAATGTTATTTCTTGATATAGAGGACTTTTTTTTT
>JAODAL010081324.1:0-11941 GCA_025379985.1 Phyllomedusa bahiana | reverse complement strand
CTTTTTTAAAAAATTCTCAGGCCAAAATTAACAAAAATCTGCAAATCTCTAAGCTACCAAATTTCAAATTTTACAAAAAAAAGGCATTGCTGTCGGGGAACAAATGAACTTTTTTCCCCTGAGCGGATTGAGAGAGACCTAGTACACGTTTTAAATTATGATCACTGACACACAATGATCATGAACAAAAGGGGGGCTTTTTATTTAAAACGGGTATTTTTATTTTTCCGCCAATCGAAACCCCTAACCCCCAGCCCTGACCCCACACACCCACTCACCCTTTCAATTTCCTAAGCGATTTGTGGTCCCCAAAATGCCAGGAAGGCTAAAAATTTGGCCCCCCCGAGTTTTTAAATAGTTTTATGTGCAAAATTTTCCCCCAAAAATAAGCGGTAAAAAAAATCTGATAACAAAAAAAACCGTGCCGATTTAAAACTTTGTCTTTTAATAATCGCTAAAACACTTTCATGAGACCAAGACAGCACCTTATGATCAACAGTACCTTGCCACTGAAGCATCAAGCAGGATGCTCTCAGACGGAAGTGGCCAGCCACTAAGTTTAGACCAATATATTTATGGGAAATGAGCTAGAACTCATTGCCATCTGCTTACATGTTTTGTCCTCTGTTCCTTTATACAGTCCTGGAAACAAATAAACCATGCATCAATTATTTTTTATTGCCCCACATAAAATATATTTTATATTTTTAAACAATAATTTACCACTAAGGCCCTCTTTTTTTTTTGGGTTGAAAAAGCCTGATTTTTTCAGTTTTCTTACAGAAATGAGGCGGGTACATCCTACTGAAAAATTTCTAGTCAAACCCTTTACGATGGGACCCAAAAGCAAAGTTTATACCCCAGACATGGTTTTTCTTTTCCCATTTATAGTGAGACAATATTACATCTGGATCAGGAATGTTGTCATCCTTATTGAAAACAGGATCTTCTTCCATTTTGCCCAGCAAACTGGCTTGGACTGCTTACTTTCGGATTCATAATTTAGGTTTCGCCCCCTGCGCATCTGTCCCCACATCAAATGCATTGTCAGATCCTCAGGAAGTCCTTAAAGGCTTCCAAATAATATTGCTCCAGGATCGGGTTCTTTTCCATAGTAAAGGGACAAAATTTGTTCCCCAAATTTGTTAGACCTTTCATTAGCAGACTAAAAAAGGGAAATAAAAAGAAAACCAAAAACCAACCCCCACAACATTATCTTTTTGGATCCCATGTGAGACACACTCAAACAAAAACCCCCCCAAATTCAAAAAACATACAAAAGACCAGCAGGGGGTAGAAAAAGCGGGTTTGTGAAAACCGGGTCTTCCCCAAATTCTTTGACATTTTTCCCCCTTTGAGAAAATTTGGCTCTTGTGGTCGTTTTCCCCGACTTCAAAAAAAACCCCTCCCCATTTTTTGCTAGACAAATCAACTTACTAAAGAATTTTCCCGAAAAATGAAATTGTTTTAAATTTGCTTTTTCACACGGCTTAAAAAAGCCTTATTGGGGAACGGATTCCCCCCGCAACACGGCTTGAATAATTGGAAAGGGAGGGGGGTGTTTCCCGCCGGCCCATAGACATGCTTTAAATCCATGGGGGTTTTCCCCCGTCATAATAAAACATGTAAATTTTTCTCCCCGACGGCGGTTTCCCTTGGGGGGGTTAGGAGAGAGGGAAATTCCTAAATTCCTATGAGAACTGGGGTTTTCCGTAATGGCTGGGAGGGTTTTTCCAGCCTTTTTTGGCCGCGCATACGGGCGAAATGGGGGCCGGGCAACCCATCCCCAAAAATAACCGGTAAAAGGGCCCATAAGGAAAAGGAAAGTTACCCCCCGGGCCACTCAGAAATACATACAGCCCCCATGGTAGGGGTAGATATATGTATTTTTCACGGAACCCTTCCAACTCCAAAGGAGAAATTTAAATAATCCACGGGGTAAATTTGTGCCTAAAAAAATGCAAAAAAAAAAAGAAGTTGGGAGGGGTTGAATTTTCCCCCAAAACCCAACTTTTAAAAATTTAAGGGGTTCCCCTTTAAAGAAAAAACCAAAATTTTGAAAGGAAAAAATTTTGGGGTTTTAAGCATAAATCAACCAAAATTGGCCTTTAAACCCCACTTTCTAAATTTTTTTATTACCTTTTAAAAATACCAAAATTTCCACAAAAATTTCATACACCCCCTCACAAATTCCCAACTTAAAAACCATTTAAAGTGGTAAAAAAAATTTTGGGGAAAAAGGAAACAGTTTTTCCCCCTTTTGGGGCCCTGGCATTTTTCCAAAAATTAAATTTTTAAAAAAAAAGGGGCATTTCCAAAATTTTGTTAAAAAAAGGGGCCCCTAAAATTACTTCCAACCACATTAACCCATACATTTTTCCCCGGATATCAAATCCTTCATACAAAAACTTCCCCAAAGCTTAAATAAAAAAACATAGCATTTTTTTAAAAAATTTTGGGGGTTGGGAAACAGTTTTCCACCTTTAGTTTGGGCACTTGTCATCAAAGGTAGGGGACCTTGACTTCTTCCCCAAAGGTTTTTTGTTACCAGTTTTTGGGGAAAACACCTAAAAAAAAACCCCAACCCCCAAAACTACACCCCCAAATTATTCCAGATTCAAATACACTCCCCATCCCGAACATCCCCGTTCACATAAAAACCATGGTTGATTGGAAGAAATTTGGGGTTTGGGTAACAGGTTTTCCCCTTTTTACTTGGTTGAAAATCTTTTTAAAAACCCAAGCCCTATGGACATTTTTGATATTTTACCCTTTCCCCTTTAACAGGGATTTTTGTTTCCGTTTGTTTTTGACCCTTCCATACAAACCCAAAATCCCCCCCAGCAAAAACCTAAAACCCCCCCCCCCCCCCCAAACCCAAAAACCCACCCCCACCCCCCCTTAAAAACCCAAAATTAAAAAGGGGGGCCCTGCATGTTTTTTTGGGGCCCCATTCCTTTTTCCCCTTTTTTCTTCAAAACATCACAATGTTAAAAAAAATTTTTAAAAATAAAAAGGATTGGTTTAATAACCATGGACATATTTAACCTTTCGGGCCCCCGACATTTCCTTGGCCTTTTGGAAAAAGTTTTCCTTTCTTGGGTTTTTCCTTTGGTTTTTTCCCGGGAATTTAAAATATTTTTTAAAAATTTTAATTTTTCCAAAAATTTCCAGTTTTTAAAATTAAAATTTAAAAACCAAAAACAAATTTTTCCATAAATTTTGGTAAACACTTTCCCTCCCCAAAGTAAACAGGGGTTTAAAAAAGAAAAATTTTTTCCGGGCCCCCCCTTGGTTTTTTATTGGGGGGTTTACAAAAGTTTGGGCCCCTTTGCCAAAATTTCTCTTTTCTGTCCCTTGACCATTAAACAAAAGGGATAAAAAAATTTATTTTTGGGGGTTTCCAGGGGGTTTTTAACCCCAAAAAACGGGGTTTGTGAGGAGTTTTTTTAAACCTAAAATTTTGAAGCCGGGCAGGGGTTTTAAAAAGCTTATTTTTTTTTTTTTTTTAAGGATTTTTTTTTTTTTTTAGGTAAGGCAGTTTTTTTCCGGCCCCTGAAAAACCCCCAAATTAACAAGACCCAGTTTTAATAAAGGGGGAATTTAGGGGTAAAAAGGTTGTTTTTTGGATTTGTTTTTGGGCCCAGGGAGGGGGGCCTTTTCCATGAAACCGGTTCCCTTTCTTCAAATTTGGGGGGGGTTTCAAACCAACAATTTAGAAAACAAGGGGGCAAAAAATTTAATTTTAAAAAGGGAACAAAAAGGGGGTTTCGGGAATTTCACCTAAAACAGGACCGAAGGGTTGGTATATGGGTAAAAAGGGGGGTTGGGGTCTAAAAAACCCCCAAGACAGGGGTTCCACATTATGGTGGCCAAATAAAGAATAGGGGGGGGTTAGGGGGGGAAAAAAATTTTTTAAATTTTTGTTGTGTAGGGGGGGGGGGGGGGGGGGGGGAAGGGTTATTTTTTTTTTTTAATTGGGGGGTTATTTTTGGGGGGGGGGTTTGGGTTTAAGGGGGTTAAATTGGAAAAGGGATAAAAGAAATAAAAGGAAGGGGGGAAGGGGGGAAAATTGGGAAAATAAAGGGGAAAAGGGTAAAAAAAGGGGTGGGAGGGGGGAGGAAAAAAAGGGGGAAAAATTAAAATTAAAAATAAAAAAATTTTGTAAATTTAGGAAGTTGGAGTTTTGGGTTTTTTTGGGAAAAAATGGAAATTAAATTTAATTTTTATAATTTTTGGGGAAATTTTAAAATTATTTTTTTAAAAATTATTTTTAAATTGAAATCCAACAGATAAGAAAGATAGAGAATCCTGCAAAAAACCCCCACCAATTTCATTGTACAATCATTTTAACATCACCTGTATTAATTGCTCCGGGGTAATCGGGCCCATGTACAAAAACCCAAACCCAAGAAGAAAGAAATTTAAAGAAACTGTAATATTTAGGAAAACACGGGGCCCTCACGAAAAAGAGTATCCAGCCGGGTTTGGGATGTGTGTGCAAACTCCATGTTATATATCCACCCCCGGGTAACCAAAAATACCCTTGACCAAAAAAAGATGGCTCCCATAAACCATACCAACCAGCACAATGGACATTTTAAAAACTGTGTAAAAATAAGGCTGTCCTTGTTCCCCAAAAGCAATCTATCATTTTGGGCCGGGTTGGTTATATTGTCAAAATCAGTATTCGAACGCGCCGCAAAGCAATAAATTTTTCTAGGGGCCGGCGAGGTCCCCCCCCCCCCCGTCCAGTCCCCCCCCCGGGCCCCCGGCTAACTGCGGGGCTTGAACATACCCTTAGACAGGAAAAAGTTTTTGCAATATTTAGGCCCCTGTGCTTACAAAATTTGGGACTGGGGGACTTACACATACCTATTTATCATAACTGGCCGACAGAAAGATAATTGGGTTGCTAGGGGAAACCCAAAGACAGAGCTTAGTTTTTTTTTTTTCCAAAGGGCATTTTAAAAAAAAGATTGGTTGAAATGGGCAAAAAGGAATTGACTGCAAACGCTTTGAAAATGAGGCGATTTTTGCATTTCTCATGAATTTTAAAAACTGAGAATCTAGTTTATATCGGAAAACTAATAAACCGTTTTTAACTTTGGATACAAAAATATTCTAATAGATTGGGGCCCCAAAAATAATTTCCTATACCCAGAAAATCACACGGGGAACTTTTAGGGTTTTTAAAGGGCTTTTTCCCAGGTCATATAATTTTTAATCTTCTCATCCCCTCCCATAACTTAATCATCCATCACCAAACGGGTTGCACACAATGGGTCAATACCCCACCCCCAATTATAGTAGACGGTTTTGTAATATCTCCCATCTGAAAAAAGGAGATGGAGGAAGGTCTTTGGATTTGCAATGTGGGTCAGGAGCAGCAACGATGTTGGAATTTGTTTTTTTTCCCTGACTAGTTCCAAAAAACCCCAATTTGATGTCAGCGGGAAACATTGGGAAATCACGGGGGACTTTTCCATCCTACCACAGCCAATCAATTTTTTCTTTCCAAGAAATTTTATAAAATGACAGCGGGATCTGATTAGTAGGTGTTTATTAAGGGCATTATAAAAAAGCCTCTTTTCATTTTGAAAGGGCTTATTATCAAAGGGGTGTTGTGGGGATGGTGTGGGCCGTAGGAAGGGAAAGTGAAAACCCTAAAACAAGAGAAGTAATTTAAGTGGTGTTTTCCCTTTAAAAACACCCAAAGCATTAAAAAAAGTTTTTTAATATGTGGATTTATAGGAGTTTGCATGTTTTAATATATTTAAAGAGGAGCTCCTTTACACACTGGGTGCCAGCTGTTAATTGGGAGCACCTGCCAGCCCCGGGCCTGGTTTGGGGGGTTGCCATTAAGTGCCATTTTCCAACCCGGGGGAAATGAAGACACCCGGGGCCTCCCCATGACTGTATCTCATTGGCCCTCTATAACAGGGGGAAAAAATGATCAAGGAAATGTTTAATCGGAGAAAGGGGGGGGAAAACTACTGGGGTACAGACGAAAAAACCCCCAGCGCCCCGGGGCCCGGACTCTTGGGGGGCCCGGGGACCGGGGGAATTTTTTACATGTCTGCTCCCCCGGTTTTCGGTTTCCTCGCCCCCCGGGCATAAAAAATAGTTCGGGTGCCGGGGGACGCAGAGTGGGGGGGCCCGCGTTTTTCCTGACTCTAAACCCCCGGGCCCCCCCGGGCCCCGAGCGTTAAAAGGGCAGAACTGTTGGTTTTTTAGCAGAGTCCCAAACCTGGTAATCACCCCTCGACGACAGGCGCCGCCCCAAAAGTGGACGTGGGCCCCATCCAAAATTTTTGCTATGGGGCCCGGGCTTCTCTAGTTACCCCCCTCATGGGCCCAGATAAGTGTTGCGTAAACAGTACAAACAATAGCACCTTCAAGTCCAAGGGTAAATTTAAAAATTTTTTTCGAAAAGTGCTTTTAAGTAGAAAAAAAATAAGCCCAAAAAAAAAACCCTTTTTTTCCCTAATTTTTTTTAAAATTTTCAGTACATTTAAATTTGGGATTTCCCATCCGTAAGTCTAATATAATACAATATTTGTTTTGTATCCCTTTTTAATTTAACAAATAATGAAAAAAAATTGAATTTTTTTTCTTTTGGAAAAACCGCCTCCCCGGAAAAAAATTTTAAAAAGGTTGGGTTTCCCCAAAGAAAAAATAGGGAAAAATCGAACAGAAAACTCGGGCGCTCAGTCCGTGCGGCAAAAAGGGAGTTATTCCAAAAAAAAAAGGCGTAAAACATTCTCAGAAAAAGAGTCAAACCTCAAAAAAAAAAAAATAAATAAAAAAAAACCAAATTTTCCCCAAAAAAACAGAACCGGGAAAATCAGGAAAAAAAAAAAAATTAAAAAAAAAAGGGTATTGGAAATTTTCCGGGGAAAAACAGTAATTCAAAATTTTGAAAGCTATTCTCATTTGGTCGGCATAAACCGCCCAAACAAATAGGAGCGACAGTGAACCATTTTAAAACCCATTAGAATATTTGGAAACCCAAAAAAATCAAAGGCGGGAAAAGTTCAAAATACAGTAAAAAAGGGAGAAAAGAGCGATTGGTTGAGCTAGGGGGCTTGGGTAACTCGGCCAAACAGAATAGGAGGGGACAGGGGCCCCCTTTTAACCTATGGAGAAATATAGACCCCAAACCCAAAATTTTAACCGGGATTCAAAATTTCAAAAAAAATTTCAGAAAAAAAGCTGATTGGTTGGGAAAAAGCGGGGGCTTTTTCTATCCCAGCCAATCAGAGCGCGAGGGTACTTGGGCCCCTTTTTAGTCTATTTGGGGAGATCGTCCAAAAGAATCTCGGCTTCAGGGCCCTGCGGGGATGGGTATGATTAAAAAAAAAAACAAAATTTTTTTTTGTGTAAAATATTATTTGAAAAAAAAAAAGCTAAAAACCCTTTTATAGGGCATAAAACAGTCAAAACCCCAACAAGGTTTGTCGCCGAGACCGGGGCTAATCAGGGAAATTTCATATAGAGAAATTTCCGGGAAATACAGTAATTCCCAAAATTTGTACGCTCTTTCATTGGTCGGAAAAAACCAGCCAATCCCGAAAAGGGGCGACAGGGCCCCTTCTAACCATGGGGGAGTATTTACCCAATTTAGAATGGGGGTGGGCAGGGGGCCATTATTAAAAATAGTGTTAGGGGGATTATTATCGACCAAAAGGGTTTAAAAAACGGCCCCAGTTTTTATGTTGATCGAAAAAAATTTGAACATGCGGGTAATTTAGGTTAAAATCTGTGCTAAAAAATTAAGTTTTGCCCTTTTCGCGCTTTCCTGTCATTTTGGGGTAAACAAATCACTTACAAATAGAGCAGGGTGAAATGTGTGTCGACGTCAAGACTGGGGGATGTGTATTGGTTTCGATTTGGGTGGAAAAAAACAAAAGGAAACCCCGTTTTTTCAAAAGAACACCCTTCCTGTTCATGGGTCAGTGTCTCTCAGGTCTCATACATTTGGAAAGTGCACCTTTCCTGTTTTCCCAAACCCGCTCAGCGAAATTATTCTATTTTCTTCACAGAAAAGCTCTACTGTTAGCTGTGGGTCCTTACAACTTAAAATTTGACCAGAGATTGGGAAAGATTTTTTTGTAGTTAGGTAAGAATTTTAAAGGGGCACTACCCCTGTAAAATCACGGGGGGGAGCAGGGGGGGGCCCCCGCGGGCGGGAAAACAGCAAGGGTCTATAAAGAAAACTGGGGTTTAAAATTCACCAAGAAATTAGTGTGACATTTCCCCTGCAATAGCTTTAAATTTTTAACAGGGTTTTTTTTGAAAAATTTTCCTTTGGGTATTGGGGGGCCTGAACTTATATTTTGGATAAACATCTTTTCTTGTAACTGCAAAGGGCTCCCTTTTTTAGGTGCAAAACTCCCCTTTTTTTATCATTTTACATTTTAGAAGGGGTTCTTTTTTTAATTTTGCCCATTCCAGCTTTTTTTTTTTGATTAAAAAGGCCCCAATTTTTGCCAAAAGGTTAAAAAATTAGAAAAAACAAAACCAATTTTTTTTTTATAAAGCACAAGGGGGGGTGGGTTGAAAGGTGCCAAAAAAAACCTTTTATTATCCGAATACATTTCCGATAAGTGTTTTTTTTTACCTTTTGGGGACCCCACAGCTTTTTTCATTTGGGGGCCCCCTTGCCTTAAATGGGAAAACGCAATTTTTAGTCAAACCCCAGGTGAATTGAAAGGTGCCAAAAAAAAAACCCTTTTATTATCCCAATTTCATTACAAAAATACGTGTTTTTTCATTTTGGGGCACTACAGTTTTTTCATTTAGGGGACCTTTCACTTAAAAGTGAATACAGCCCAAATTTTTTAGTCAAACAAGGGGAATTTATTGGTGCCAAAAAATCCTTTTTTTTCCGAATACATTACAATACGTGTTTTTTGCACTTTTTCCCATTTCCAAAATTTTTTGATAGAGCCACCTTTCAGTTAAATTTGAACCAGCAATTGTGTAGTTACCACAGGGGAAAATTTATAGGGGCCAAAAAAAAACCTTTTATTATCCGAAAAATTTTAGATACGTGGTTTTTTTTACTTTTGGGGGCATTTTCTGTGACAGCAGCTATACCAAGGGTTTTTTTATAAAAAATTTTTGTTTTAACGGACATTTGTTCTTCACAATTGTCCAAAAATGGCTCAAAGGGGCATGCTTTGAAATTTTTTGGGGGGATTTTGCTGTTTACATGGGAGCTATAAACAAAGGCCATTATAAAAAAAGTTTTTTTCTAACAGACAAATTTTTTTTCACAATTGTCCAAATGGCTCAAGGGGGCATGCTTTGAAAATTTTTGGGGGGAAATTTTTCTGTGACATGCAGCTATTTCTTTTTCAAAGGGCCTTTTTATAAAAAAATGTTTGTTTTAACAAAACTTTTTTTCTTACAATTGTCAAGGGGTGGCCCAAAGGGTTTATGGTCTTTCAGAAACAGGAATTTAATAGGGCCCCTGTTAATTTGGGCACATATTGGGAAAATGACTTGTTTTTGCAAAAATTTTTTAACATAGCTATCAATCCCTTTATTGGACAACCCTTTAATAAAAATGAAAAAAGAGAAAAAAAGAAAGGGGGGGGGTTCCACCTATTTTAAAAATGTGTTTTTTTAGAATTAAAACCCAAAAAAATTGCATGTACAAAATGTGGGAAAAAAATTCCTCTGAAATTTTAAAAAGGGGGTACAAGGGGGGAAAAAATTTTCCCGATGTAGGTTATTCAGAGGACATGGAGTATTGGGGCACGGGCAGGGGAACAAAGTACAGAACAATTTCCCCCCAGCACGTTGAGTAAAATGAGGGAAAAAAAATGCCAAAAAAAAAGGGCACCTGGGTGGTAACAGGAAAGTTAACCCCCCCGTTTTTTTCCAATGAACTCAAATTTTCCGCACTTAAGGGGGGGCAAGGCTACCCAGGGCAGGGGGCATTTTATTCCAGTGAAAAAATAAAATGGTGGTTTAAAACTCCCCTTTTTTTGGGAATTTTTAATTTTGGGGTTTAAACAGGTTTTGGGGTCATCCCGGGCCCCGGGGCATTATATTAATGTCCAGTTTAAAAAAAATGGTGGGTTGAAAGACTCCTTTTTCCGGCACTTTTTAATCTGGGGTCATGCAGGTTTGGGGCTCATGCTTTGGCCCATGGACAGATATAGTCTATGTCCTGCGTTCCAGGACAGGGATATTCAATGTCCAGTTCAAGTAAAATGATGGTTCAAATCATACTGCCTTCTGCAACTTTTTAATTTGTGGGTCATGCAGGTTTAAGGGTCATGCTGTGGTGCAAGACAGGGATAGTGAATGGTCTGTGACTTTTTTTCTGTGGCTTTTATAACCTAGTGTGTTGCCTAAGATGTAGCACGTATCCATTTGACGGGTGTAGATGTTAGTTCCAGCGTCTCCAGCCCTGTGTGGTGTAAGAATGAAGGTTTTGTTGCTCTCCCATAGACTTTAATGGTCATCGATCATAATCTACCATCGACAATATAGTCGATGATGGTCAACTATCGACCATCGACCGATGTCGATGGCCAACGTAATCGCTCAACACTAATTATAACCTATAGAGAAATATTGACCAATCATATTCAAAGGCGGGATAGTTCAAAATACAGTTAAAAGGCAGAAAAGAGCTGATTGGTTGAGCTAGCAGGGGCTTGGCTATGCCGGCCAATCAGAGCGCAAGCTACTTTCTCATAGAGTTCTATGGGGAAAAGAAATGCAGAGCGAGCTCTGTTTGTGATTGGCTAACTTAAAAGAGGCGCGGTTATTTGGACCAATGGGAGAGCGAGCGACGCTCTTATGGGTTTTCTAATGCAATCTGGAATAAAACTGTACATGGCAGAAATCAAATGATAAGACTACAGAAGTTGTACCGATGTGTATATAAAATGAACAATAATATAGGGGTAAAGAAAAAAAAATATTAATTCAATAAAATCATTTTTATTTCTTTATTTTCGTTACACCCATACTATTGATCCTTGGCTAAAGAAAATAAAGACATAAAAATGAATGTATTAAATTAATTTTTTTTTTCTTTATCCCCATATTAGTGATCATTTTATATACACATCGGGACAACTTCTGGAGTCTTATCATTTGATTACGGCCATGTACAGTTTTATTATAGATTGCATTAGAAAACCCATAAGAGCGTCGCTCGCTCTCCCATTGGTCCAAATAACCGCGCCTCTTTTAACTTAGCCAATCACAAACAGAGCTCGCTCTGCATTTCTTTTCCCCATAGAACTCTATGAGAGAGTAGCTCGCGCTTTGTTTGGCCGGCATAGCCAAGCCCCCGCTATCTCAACCCATCAGCTCTTTTCTGCCTTTTTACTATATTTTGAACTGTCCCGCCTTTGAATATGATTGGTCAATATTTCTCTATAGGTTATAATGTGTCCCTGTCACTCCTATTCTGATTGGTCAATACTCCTCCATAGATTAGAATGGGCCACTGTCGCTCCTATTCTGATTGGCTGGTTTATGCCGACCAATGAGAAGAGCTTAAACAATTTGAATTACTGTATTTCCCGGCAATTCTCTATATTGCAATTCCCGATGTTGCGCCGGTCTCGGCGACAAACGCGTTGTTAGGGATTTGATTGATTTATGTTTATAGAAGATTTCAGCTCTTTTTCAGAGAATAGTTTACACTTAATAAAAAAGATTTTTTTATTCATACTCCATGCCGCACGGCGCTGAGCGCCGAGAATTCATTGCCCCGATCTCTCCATTGACTACAATGGGACAAGTAGCTCGCGCTCTGATTGGCCGGGATAGCCAAGCCCCCAGTTCAACAATCAGCTCTTTTCTGCATTTTTACTGTATTTTGAACGTCCCCCCTTTGATTTTTATTGGTTCTAACTTTTCCATAGGTTAAATGGGTCCCTGCCCCATTCAGATTTGGCCGGCAAAA
>JAODAL010081323.1:0-11942 GCA_025379985.1 Phyllomedusa bahiana | reverse complement strand
AGCAGAGAAACCCGCTCCCTAAGCACCCGCACTAGCCTTAAAGGATTGGAAAAAAAATATTATGCAATGAAATATAATATAAAAACCCGAAAAAAATTCCCCTAAATAGGGAAAAAACTACCCAAAATTTGATTTTAATGATGTTTATCCCTGGTATTTTTGCATTTTGATATTATTTTCCCCACTGCACTTTTTGTTTTTTTTCTTTCTTTTTTAAGGATAGTGAAAGGTTTTTGAGTGACAGGGGTGCTGGCGGGGTCACCCTTTTCAGGGTTTGGTTGTTCTTTTGGGAGGGTTGGTTAACCCTTTTTATTTTTTTTTTTGGGTTTAGTTTAAATGCCCTTTTTTTTGTTAAAATTTTCCCTTAAAAAGGGTGCTTTCACCCCCAGTGCTTTTTTTGATGCTTTTTTTTTTGTGAAACCCAATATAAAACCCTTTAAATTCTGTAAAAAAAAACGAAATAAAAAATGCACTGTGTAAAAGGGAAACCCTAAGGGCAAGTTCAAAAGGGTTTTTTTGGCCAACGAAATTTCCCGGGGGGAGGATTTCCCCGGTTGCCGTGCAGCGGGGGGGGGGGGCAGCCCCTCGGGGCCCCCAATAGAATAAATTTATTATGGCCCCGGGTACACTTCGTAAAAAATTTGGGACATGTCATTTCTCCACGCCCCGGCTTATTGCCGAGGGGGGAGGGGGGAGGGAGTCGGAATCCATAGTTCTCTATAAAAAACTATGGATTACCTTTTAATAAACAGAGAAGATTTCACCCGAAACTGCAGCGAAATTTTCGGGCGCCGGGAAGGGCTGAAGTTAGTGCCCAAATCAGCCGTGTGAACGAGCCCTAAAATTTAAAGTTAATTGTTACTAATCTTTACATTTGTGAAAATGGGGGTGTGTTATTTTGGGTTTTTTAAATTTCCCCTCTATTATAAGTGTAGGGTTTTCCCAAAACCCCCTTTTACATTGAAAAAAATTTGGGCCCTTTTTGTGATTTCAATTTATAAACTTTCCCTCAGGGGGGATGGGGAAGTTTTTTTTGCATATTTAAAAAAACTCTTTCCCAAGTTGGTCCCCTGCATAATAGGCCAGCTGCTGTTGAAGTAGTTGCTTTTGGGTTTTAAATTGTTGTAAGTGGAAATGGGATACTAATGGAAGGAAAAATAGGGCTTTAAATTTGGGATTAGCCACATTTTTTAACCCTCCCAAAGGGGGCCGCCGAAATGGGGTAAAATCTTTTACCGGGGCCCGGGGGAAATAAGGGGCGCGCTTAAAAACAGGTCCGTTATTTCGGGTTGTGCTTTTTTTTTGTTCTTTTCACTGTAGAGAACCGGTGCAGCCGGGCCCCAACGCTTTTCATAGTGCCTCCCCGGGCTGGCGAGTGTACAGTGTTCCCGGGGCAGGGGGGGCCATGTCCCGGCCCCCCCTTCCCCTTTGCGCTCCCCCGTTCGGCCTTTCCTTAATCCATTTAAAAATTTTCCTGAAAGTCAGCACCGTGGGGGGGGAGGGGGGGCGGGTGCTGGGAGGGGGCCCCGCCCCCCGATAAAGCGGGCACGTAGTGAGATGATCTTTACTTATTTTTCCCTTTCCCGGGCGCGCTGTATTTGGAGCGGTCCCCCTCTGTCTGTGGGCGGCGGGATGCTAAATAATTTGAATCTGTGAGGTCACCCCCCTGGGGGCGGAGCTTCACGGTTTAAAACGCCCCCCATCCCGCCGGGGGGCCAGTTAAGTGGGGGAAAGACGAGAGGGGGGGAGTTCCCCGACTTGGGGCCCCAGCTGCGCCAGGGCTCTTGAAAGTAAGATTTCTCATTTGAGTCATTTTTAGCAACGCTAAGTCGGCCAGGAGCGGGGAACCCCTTCAGAGTTCTCCCTAAAATTTTTGCCCGGGTTTGCCTTATATGGGGTCCCCCCTTAGGTTTAAAAACAGACCACCCTTTAAAATGTTGGGGCCCCCCTTGGCGGCCCAGCTTGGGGGCCGTGCTTGGGGGGGGCCCTTTTGTAGGTGTCTTTGTAGGTGTTGGAGGGACCCCTCCCCCCCTGGGGCCGTGTGTTTGGGGTGCTTGAGGGGGGCCCACACCCCCCTTTCCCCGGGGCCCAAATTTTGGGTGTTTGAGGGGGTTCCTTTTTCCTCCCCCCAGGACCGTCTGGATGCTTTAAAAGGGGCCCCCTCCTTCCCCCCGGGCCGTGTGGGGGCTTGGGGGGGCCCCTCCTCCCCCCGGGGCGGGTTGTGGGTCCCGTGGGGGACCCTGTGTGAGGGGCCCTGTCTCACTCACTAAACCCCCACACGGCCAGGGGGGAGGGGGGGGCCCTCTCTAAACTCAAACATCCCCCACAGGCCGGGGGAGGAGGGGTTCTTCTCTAAATTACCACACCCACCAGGGGCCAGGGGGTCGGGGGGGCCCTTTCTAATTAAACACAAACCACACGGCCAGAGGGGGGGGGGAGGGGCCTCAAAGTGAATGAAAAAAAAAAAAATTTTAAAAATTTGTAAAAAAAACAAAAAGTATTAGGGCATGTTCCCAGGGGGTTTTTCCTCTTTTTAAAAATACGCTTTTTTGATACCTTTTGGGGTTGTCTGAACGGACCTAGAAAACGCTTTAAACTTTTAAACCCGCCCAGGCACTATGCAAAACACCAGCGGCGATTTCTCATGTTAACACCGCGGGTTTGTTCCTGATTCCCCGGCAGTGATTAAAGTCAGGGGTTTTGTTGGGTGCGTCTCTGGGTCCTTCAGAGAACCCAAGAGGACATCAAAAAAAGCATATGTTCAACGGAGGCGGGGACAGGGGGTAAAATTTACCCTTAAAATTTGGGATATCCCCCCCCTTTCCCCCCTTTTTTACAAAAAAGATAAAAAAAAATTTTTTCCCCATATAGTTGGTGCCCGCCCTGCCCCCAAAAAAGTCCTTTTTAAAAATTATAACACCCCATTTTACCCCTTTGGTAGGGTTCCACTGCAAAGCTTTAAAATTCGTATAGTTTAAATGCTTTTTTAAGGCGAAAAAAGGGACAAGACTTTCCACCCATTTCGGGCCTGTTTTTGTTTAAGGTGTTGATCCTTTTGGTAGGAAAAAGACCCCAATGGGTAGAAAGAAAATTTGTCCTCTTTTTTAAGGAAAAATTCCCCCCGCCCTCCAATTGGCAATGGGAAAAAACCCCCGGGGATCAATGCCCCCTCTCCAAAATTCTAGACCTATAACTTGTTATATTATTACGCTCCAGAAATGCATCCAAACCCTTTTTGAACTCTGTTATTAAATTTTCCCCAATGACAAGTTCCTTGGCAGAAGAAATTCCATAGTTCCTGCTCTAAAAGTAAAGAATCCCTTTTCTATGTTTTTTGTTGAAATTTTCTTTCCCCCAAGGTAGGGGGATCCCCCCTTGTTTTGATCCCAGCCCCGGGGTATAAAAAAAACCCCTTGAGGGGAGTTTACTATTTTGACCTTTGTTTTTTTTTTTTTTTTATTTTAAAAAAAAAAGAAAAAAAATTTTTTTTTTTTTTTTAAACCCCGCCCCCCCCCCCCCCAAACCTCCCTTTTAAAAAAAAAAAACCAATATTTTTTTTTTTCAAAAAAAAAATTTTTTTCAAATAACCCTTTTTTTTTTTTAATTTTTTTTTTCCTTTTTTTTTTTTGCTTAATTTTTATTTAAAAAAAAAAAGTTTTTGGGTTTTGAAAGTCACCTAGTCTTTTATTATTTTTTTTTGCCCCCCCTTTGTCCCTGTTAAAAGCTTTTAAAATGTCTTTCCTGTGACTGGTGCCCAAAAAATGAAAACCCCAATTTTCCCATGGGGTGGTCTAACCATTTGACTTTTAAAATTGGGGGAATAATTTTTCAAACCCATGTGAAATTTATCCCCCTTTTAATACCCCCCATAATCCTTTTTCCCTTTGGGGCAGCTGCTGCCTAAACACGGGTTTGCTACTTTTTAAAAGTTTACTGTAAAACAGGTTTTCCCAAAGGGTCCTTCTCCATTTTCATTTTTTACCCAGTTTTTTTTCCTTTTAAAACCCAGGTAGTTTGTAATGGTTTTTTCCCTTTCCCCATTTTGGTTAACCTTGCATTTATCTGTTTTTTAAACCTTTTCCTGCCATTTCTATGCCCAGGCCTCCAATTTACCCGACCCCTTTGAATTTTAAAAATTATTATCTTCAAATTGTGTTGTTTCCCTTTAGAGATTTTAAAGTATCGTTGAAAAAATCGATATTCAAATGTGTAATCCATTTGTAAGTTCTTTAAATTTGGAAAATTTTAAAAGGGTTTAGGGCCCAAAAATGGGGCCCTTTTGGGTACCCCACTAGTAAAAAGGGATCCTTTTCCTGGTTTTTCCCCGTTTAATTTTTAACCCTTTTGTTTTCTATAAAGTGACCCCAGTTGCTTACCACTTGCCCATTTTCCCCAGTCCAACCCAAAAAACCTTTTATGTGTACCGTATAAAAGTTTTAGAAAAATCTGATTTATGAATCTAGTGCCCCCACCCGATCCGTTAGCATGATTCCCTCATAGAAGTGATGAGATTAGTCTGACAGGCCCGATCTTATAAGCCCAGCTGGAACAGGTTTACATTTATTTTCAGGGGTACCCCAGGTAGCATTTGAAAAAAAATTAAAAAACTTTTTTTCCCTACAACAGAGGTTAAATTTTCCGGCCAATTTTTTCCTGGATTTTTTTTGACCCCTTTTTGATTTTGGGGCACCACATTGCTATGCCCCAAACCCTTTGGACATACCCCATTATTAGCAGCCCTAAATATTAAGAATAGGGGGCCTATCTATGCATACTTAATCCCTTGGGGACAGTGCATCGGACCTGGGGATTTGTCTTTTTTAAAATTCTTAAAGATGGGAGTGCATTTTTCCTGGGTTAGAAAAAGAAGATTAATTTGGGATTTACCACATCTCTTGTTAAAACGGAAGGTCTCCCCCGGTAATACAGTGGAGAAAAAATGTTTAAATGGTTTGTTTTTTTTCTTTTTCACTCTATGTCTCTCCTCGTGTTTTTTAAAGGGGCCAACATTTTTTTTTTTAATCTTTTTTACTATTTATTAGTTAAAAAATATTTTGGGGGTTAGTTTTTTACTTTTTAGCGATATGTTTTTTCCCTTCCCCCGTTTTGTTCCTTTATCTTTTTTTTTACACACTTACGGCCCCTTTTGTTTTTTTTTTAAATGCTAAAAGATACATTCGTTTGTGTGGCCCCCCATAGACGGCAATAGGAAAGACGAGCTGTAGTCCCCACAGTGTTTTTCCCTCTACTGTCTTTCGGTTTGGACAAAATTTTTAATCATGTTTATAATATGATGCACTTTTAGTTTTCTTGTTGGGTGACGGAAAAAAAAAAAAGGTGCCCGAGGTTTTTGTACAAAGGTGAAAAAATACCGCAGCTGTGCATCAAAAAAAAAGCCCACTTTTGGTATTTTTTGTCCGAGGCAGGGGAAAAAAAAAAATACCCAACACTGTAGAAGAAAAAAAATTCCAAACACTAAAATTCCCTTTTTTTTTGGTCTTTCGTTCTATAAAAATTTTAAAATCAAATTGATAAAAAGGGATGTATTCCAAACTGGAAGCAATAAAAAGTGCATTTCAGCCGCAAAAAATTACACCTAATCGGGTCTGTAGGGGGTTACAAAAAAAAGTTTTTGGCCGCATCCGCACAAAATGGCTTTGCGGTGCATTTTTAAAAAAATAGAAAAATGTTTGGAATTTTTTTATGGGAAAAGCGAAAACTAAAAAAAAAACCCTACATGTTTGGTATTGGCAGTGCGGATCAACCTATAAAATCAGATAAAAACATAATTTATCCAAGGATTGAATGGCGAAAAACAAAACTTGGGACACAGTCAGACACTTTATGAAAAGTCCATTTGCCCCCAAAAGAAAAAACCCTCTTTATGTAGCTGGAAAAAAAAATTTGGCTTTTGGAGGTGGGGAAAAAACCCCTTTCCTGACAGTGGTCATAACAATTTGGTGTTTTTTTTTCCTCCACACCTTCCGGAGCCATATTTTTTTTTCCACCACTAGCTGAGGGTTTTTTTTCTTTGGGCCAAGATAAAAAAACTGTGTCGGTTATTCACCCCGGGATTGTAAACAGGATTTTGGTGTTAAAAACCCCCTTATTCCCCCTCTAAAATCTGGTATATTATGTCCCTTAGGATGTGTTCACCGAATGCATGTGAAATCAGCTTTTTGCAAAAAGGGAATGTGAATCCCGGTGTAAGGATTTTTCCCTTTGTGGTTTTAAATGCCCCATTTGGGGAAAAATTTTTAGCAAGATGTCAGTTATTAACATTTAATTTGGTGTGTTTTTTTTTTGTATGTTTTGTTCATTTATTTTTTTGAAGGTACGAGGAAAAGAAGATTTAATTTCCTGGACCCCCAAATTTGTTTTTGGGGAGAGCAGTGGGGGTGGCTCAGTTTCGTTGCCTTAAGACTCAGGAGCTTGTGCCCCCCCGGGAGAAGGGAAAGAAGGGGCTAAAAAGGGGGAGGTGAAATTAATAGATTGCAAATATTGATTATTTGATTTTTAGGACTGTTTACAAGTTAAATGGGACATATCTCGCCCCTTATTTTGGGGCATACTGCGCTCAAAAAGGGGCAAAATACGTCCCAGTCTTTTTGGTAATCCACAGTTTATGAAAAACTATGGATTGGTTTCTCTTCCCCCGCTGGGAAAATACGGTGAGTGGGGAGATAATTTACATGTCACTTTTTTAGGGCCCTAAGGCCGTGAGTAAACATGTTATGGGGCCCGGGGGCTGCACCCCCGCGCAGCTCGTGCGATCGGCTGAGCCCCCAAGCACTTTTGCGTAATTGCGGCCTAATTAGCCCCAAAATTAAAAAGGTGAACATGCCCTTTAAAAGGGGAATCTGTTCCCTTTTTTTTTTACTTTTAAAATAAGCCCTTGATCATATTATTTTTTCTTTCTTTTACTTTCTGATTGTAGATTCTCAATTAGTTTTTGTTATTCATTGTGGGGGCAACCATCTTGCCTGAAAATGCTTTATAGGTTTATAGACTAGGGTTTGTGAACAAAAAAGGGGAACCATTGATTTTATAGGAGAGTTTTTTAGGCTTCTCTGTGCCTAGGAAGAATCAATGGTAGGGATGGGGAGTGGACATTGTTATTGTTACTGGTGGATCCGTGTTAGTATGACTTGATGTATTTTCAGTTTTCCCCTGCTTAAAATGATCTGAGGGTGCTGAAAATTTCCCTTACAGAACAGGAAGTGTAAAAGGTATATTAGGCTTAGGGGAAAAAAAGCAAAAAAAATGCAGGACTTAAAAATTATTACATTATTTGAAAAGTGATATGGAAAATTAAAAAAAAAATCTTTAATGTGTTTAACATAAAAAACTCGTTAAATAATAAAAAATCATGACATCATGGACATTTTTGTTTTGGGCCATTCCCCTTTAAAACATAGCATGAACTAGCCTATTTGACTGTCCCATCTTAGTGGTGCAACGGTGAAATTAAGTTTTTGACTTGAACCCGTTAAATAATTTGTCTTTTAATGATTTTTACATTGTTGTTCTTTGCACGGGAAACTTTTATTTTTGGCACTGTATGAAATTTATGTTAAAGGGGTTGTCTCCTACATTGATTCATTTAGCTCAGCCCTGTTTTCTTGGTTTCATTTTGAATTTGGGGGTTTTGTGGACTGGTTTTTTTACAAGGCTGCCAGTAGAAGCAGGTTGTAGATACGAAAACAGTGCGGCAGCCTATCACGAGAGATTTAAGGTCTTAGCTATAATGACCTTAAAACTGATGCCCCAACAAAGAGGGGATATCCAGGAATAGTTAGGACACTGTTATTGAACAATATTGCAAAAGTGACATGGTTTTTGCAAGATCTTTAACAAAAAAAGCAGCAGCACCCCCCCGGGTGGACAACCCTTTAATATGTTTTTTTTTGTGCTTGCTATGGTTTTTCCAGTTCTGACTGGGCCATTTACCCCCATTTCTGGCGGCTGCTGTTTCCACTTGTTTTTAATTTTTTTGGGGGTTTTTTTTCCCAGAAAAGAAAGGATTAAAAAGTGGTTTTTTTTTCTTGTCTTCCTTCTCACGAAAAATGTTTTAGTTATTCAAAACAAGTCTGGCTTGTGTTGTTTTTTCAAAAAGAAATTGTTGCCGAGTTGGGGGATTGTTGGCTCACAAGTTTTGATAAGTTTCAAAATTAGGAAAGTAAAGTTAAACACTTGCATTGATAATTGTTGCATATTTCCCCTATTTGGGTTTGTATTGGAAAAAGGTTTAGTTTTTACCCAATATAATTTATTTTTCACCCCCTTGGTAAAAAAAAAAAAAGAATTTGTATTTTTAACCATTGTTTTTCTAAAGAAAGACAATAGAAAGTATTTACTCCAAAAATTTTTGGTGATCCAAAAAAAGTCATATAACTGGCTCTAAAAGAAAGGGGGAGGGAAAAGATTGTGAGGGGCATGAAAAAAGTAAAGAGTAGGAAAATATTTAAAGTCCCGAAAGTAAAAAAAGTTGATGCCCAAAACAGACGCTTCAACCCGCCAGGCAGCTGCACCCCAGTCATTTCTTTGGGGGGGAAGAAGAAGAAAAAGAAAAATTTAGAAGGTTCAGAATAAGTGCCCTTGATAGTCCTACAGCTGTCTCCTGAGACCTCTGGGCCCTAATGGAGGGAAAAGAGAAGATGGAAGAAGAGGGGAAAATTTCCCTGTTCAGATAAATGTATACCCTCTAGAAAAAATTCACCTACAATATTTGATGTTTTGGAAAATTTAAATGAAGAAACGTCTTGTAGTATGCACAGTGGTACAAGCACTGTCCCTTTTCCAAAAAAGGGGGTCCGTCAGCCTTCCATACTTTGCAAGGAGAAATTGGGGGGCGATACCCAGCACTTTGGCCAGATGTCACAAAGTAAGGGGGGAAAGATGGTCTTTTCTGGACTTTAGTGAACAACACTTTAAAGAAAATGGCAGAGTCTTTACCTTAAGTGTGGGCACCGTTCTTTCGTGATTTCTCTGTATGCAAAGTCATAAATTTGGACGTGAGAAGTTCTTAAGGGATTGGTAAGGTGGACCAAAGTAAGAAAATAATGTTTGTGTAAATTATGGATTTTTAAAGACCTCTTAAGTAAATCGGGGGAAACCCCGCCTCTGTGGAAAGAGGTTTTGATCCATCAAAGCAAAAAAATTTATCCTGTACATGAAGTTACCCGGAACATGAACACTTGCACAGCACAGGAAAACTACTTTGGGTCGGAGAACCCTCCAAAACTCCTTAGGTGGCCATGGGGTTTATTATGAAATGAAAAAAAGTTTGGCAAAGGAAGTGGATAAGTTTATGGCTTTCTGCAAAGACTTTTTGGATGTGACACCGTTTTTGCTTCAACAAAAAATGGCATTCAGGAGGAGTTTACGAGAAATTGGAGATATCCTAATAGTAAATTTTGGGAACCCTTTGGGAAAACTTTGTCCCGTTTGAAAAGGTTCTTCAAGACCATCTGAAAAAAATCAAGGCTTTCAAGAAAAGGGAAGAAAAAGGGGGGGTGGTCCGCTGGGGGTCCCGGTGCAGGGTAGAAAAAAACTCCCTGAGGATCGTAGAGGCCAAACTAAACCCACGACTGGTATTTTTTACCCGCAAGGGTCCAAGAGGCCAAAGGTTAGAGAAGTTTGGGGGGGGGCGGGAGTGGAGTCCCCGCGGGTATCAGCCCGAACGACACCCGGGGGTGCTTTGATAGGTGGGGCCCGCCCATCTTAAACATCTCTCCTGGGAGGGAACGCCGCTGTGTTCTCAAAAGACCTGGTCGGGACCCGTGTCTTAGAACTGGAAGAGGAGCTTACCGCAAGAGTCATCCACAAAGGGGAAACGCACGAACGCGTCATTTAGGGGGTAGGAGCAGTAAAAGGCCTGAAAACTCCCCGCCCGGTGTGTAATGGCCGGCGGGGGGGGGGAAGAAAGAAAGTGTCGTCCCTTGTCCCCCTTGGCCGCTCCACTCGTTGCAGCGCAAAAAAAAAAAGCTTGAGCCCAAAAAAGGGGCAAGTGACAATTATTTTTCTCCCCTTAGCCCTACTATACCGGTCCTTACATTATTCTTCAGACCTAAAAGCATTGTTTTTCATGGGGGCCTATTCATTTGAACTAAAACACGGGTAGATAAATCCAGCATCCTGATTACAGGCATTTCATCCCACCTCACAGCTTAAGGCCCCATGCCCGGACACAGGACTGTACGCCTTTCCCCATGGATTCCCCCAGGGGGTAGGTGTTCCCTCTGTGGTTGCTACCTAATTTTGCTAACCAGCCTCTGATACTGCCACAATAACCTGCAAATTTCAGGGGATTACCCTTTCCCAACAGCTCAAAGGTTCTACCTGTCACAGGGGTTTTACAGCATGCCTTTTGTCTATTTTCCTAGTGCAAGTTTTTCCCCTTTTATGGACTTTATAAATTTAAAACCCAAAAACACACAGCCCGCTGGTTTTTACTACAGTAAATCTGCCCCTTTTAGGTGAAAAAACCTGCCTTTAATTAAAATTTTAAAACCTTGTCCCAAAGGACTTTGTGCTCTGCCACACAGAACTATCACCCCCCTTTCATGTTCTTTTACCTAACAAAATTTAAAGTGCAGCTGCTAGACCCATTACTATAGTAACCTGATCATAGGGGGAATACCTCGCCCCCACAATTTTAAACCTTTATATCCAGTCCCCCGGGGTTTTTCCCAGCTCACCCGAAACCCAAAAATTTTTCCTTCCACTACAAATGTCCTTTCAGGGAAACAAAACTAACTGAAAAAAACCCCACGGGGGCGGGAAAAGTAATACAGTAACTGAATTATAAGTAAATCCCCACTTCGCTTATTTTATCAAGGTTTGCTGCCTTATAATTAGGGTTTTTTACAGTTTCCCTCCCAAAAAAACTATCATTCCACGGGAAAATTTGTATTTTTTCCATGGCTTTAACCCAAAACTAAAATTAATGGGCAGGGCTGTTTAATGATGAAGTAAACTGATTTTAAGTGGGGGAAACCTTCTTTTTCCACACCCTTTAAAGGTTAACTACTTTTTTCGGGGGGCCCTTTGACCCTCAGCCTCAAAAAACCCAAACCCCTCCCCCTGCCCAGTGTTTCTTTCTACGGATTTTACCCAAACTAAAAACAAATTAAGCAGCTGCAGAAAAATTTGGTTTCCTTTAAATCGCTTTTTAGGTGGAACATTCCCCCACGGCTTATGGGTCTATTGCCCGGGGTACGGGGGCCCCCCAAAGACCAATCCCCTCAAAATTTTTACAATTTTCCCGGGGGGGAAATTGTTTGTGTACTCCCTCAATTGACCACCACAAAGGCTGTTTTAAAATTAGTCTCCCTTTGAAAAGGGGCACCCTTTCTCCCTGTGAAAAAAAGAACTACTAAGAAAAAAAAATAAAAAATAATAATAATAAAGGAAAAACCCAATAAGGTCAAAAAACTCATCAAATTTAAACCCCAAGGAAGGGAATTCTTCTCTGAAAGTGTTTGGGCTGAAATTCCACGTTTATTCGCTCGGGGCCCTCACGGCTTTTTTCGGTGGGCAAAAACTTCATTCAAAAAACCCATTTTTGGGTTCTTTTTCCAATCCCCCGGGGACCCGCCCCAAACCTCTCCCATCTTGTCGATTCCCAAGGGGGGGGTTCTTAAAAAACGAAATCCTGAAACCCCCCCGGGAAGCTTAAGATTTCTTTAAAAACCCCGGCACCCCAATCTCGGAAAAAAGGAGGTCGTCACAAAGACTCCGGTTTCCCTCCCCGGGTTTTCCTCTAAGAAAGGGCCCAGTGGA
The DNA here is from genome assembly GCA_025379985.1 of Phyllomedusa bahiana. Lineage (NCBI taxonomy): Eukaryota > Metazoa > Chordata > Amphibia > Anura > Hylidae > Phyllomedusa > Phyllomedusa bahiana. The sequence continues at coordinate 158 of JAODAL010081323.1, read as the reverse complement.
TATGGGGGCTCCGGGGGGGATTTCCCAGGGAACGGGGCATTACGGAACATGTTTTAAACATGCTGTTAAAGTTTTTCCCGGGAACCCCCTTAAAGAAGATTTCAAAGAAAAAAGGGGAGGGGAGACTTTAGATCTGACATACGGGCGTGACCCTCCAG
>JAODAL010081322.1:0-11943 GCA_025379985.1 Phyllomedusa bahiana | reverse complement strand
CTCCTTTTTGGGAGATTTCTAGTTCTGATGAATCCCAATTGTTATGGTCCGGGCCCCCGGACCCTGGCCTGTACCATGCTTAAAGATACGTAGTCATATCCAAAAGCAGGTGTCCCCTTGAACAAAGAAGAAGTATTTTTTAAATACGCATGAGTTTATATAAGTTTGGTTAAAGCGCTGACTGACATGCGAGTCACCCGGGGAGCACAAACTTTTACAGGCACTTTTGGGGATAACATACATCGAGTTCCGTTATAATTTAAAGGGGCCCGAACGCAGACGAGAGTCCTTAATTGTATCTTGGACACAACTTTAAATTTTTGTTTTTTTTTTGAACCATGAATTGTTTTTTGCCCCGGACGGGGAGCTTTAACCCTTAACTTGGCAACAGGAGTTGGGTAAAAATTATTCCCTCACCCATTGATTAGGGGCAGTTTCAACACGATTGGTTCTCTCCAAGTTGAACTGAGGCGGGGTTAGTGGGTGAAAACCCTGAAAAGAGGCAGGGTGTTAACACCTAAGGGTATGTTCACACAATGTATTTGTGGCACCCAAAGAATGCCCTGCAAATACAGTAAAATTATTTAGTGCTATGATAACCCAAGGTATTCCCCACCACATACTGTGCACTCATAACACAAAAATTTATAGGAGGCAGCAGGGCTGTGGAGTCGGTAAGCCAAACCCGACTAGCCCTCCTCATTTCCCCTAACTCCGACTCCCTCATACGGCGATTTTTTAAGAGATAAATAGAAAAGTTTGGCACCCCTATTAATCTTAATATTTTTAGTTCTAAATTTTTGGGGTGTTTGCAACACCATTCAATTTATATATCTAATAACTGATGGACACAGTAATTTTCCGGATTGAAATGAGGGTTTTTTGTACTAACACAAAATGTGCAAATATGCAAAAATTTTACCGGGCAAAAAATGGGGACCCCAAAAGAAAAGTGACATTTAATTTAGTAGATCCCCCTTTTGCAAAAAAAACAGCCTCTAGTCCTTTCCCGTAGCTTTTTAAACAGTTCCTGGATCCTGGTGAAGGTATTTTTGACCATTCCTTTTACAAAAAAATTCAATTCAGTTAAGTTTGATGGTCCCCAGGAAGGACACCCGCTTCAAAAGTATCCCAGATGTTCAATGATATTCAGGTCGGGGACTGGGGTGGCCAATTTCCCGAAAAATTGTAATTTTTCCTCGATAATGCCTAGTAATTTGGGCTGTGTTTTGGGGGCATTTTTTTTCTGAAATATCCATCCCCGGGGTAACTTCAAAATTTATCACTGATTCTTTTACATTATTTGAAAAATTGCTATATGGTTTGAATCCATGCACCTCAACTTTACAAATTCCGGTGCCGGCATTGGCCCCACAGCCCCAAAACATGATGGAACCTCCACCAAATTTTTTAGTGGGTACAATGTTTTTCTTGGAATGCTGTGTTTTTTGGAACGTATGCATAACGCCCTTTTTGTATGACCAAACAACTCAGTCTTTGTTTCATCAGTCCACAGGACCTTCTTCCAAAATGAAGCTGGCTTGTCCAAATGTGCTTTTGCATACCTCAGGCGACTCTGTTTGTGGGCGTGCTTTAAAGAAACGGCTTCTTTCGCATCACTCTCCCATACAGCTTCTCCTTGTGCAAGTGTGCTGTTTTGTTGACCGAATGCACAGTGTACCATCTGCAGCAAGATGTTTGCTGCAGCTTTTTGGGAGGTGGTCTGTGGATTGTCCTTGACTGTTCTCACCATTCTTCTTCTCTGCCTTTCTGATATTTTCTTGGCCTGCCATTCTGGGCTTAACAAGAACTGTCCTGTGGTCTTCCATTTCCTTACTATGTTCTCACAGTGGAAACTGACAGGTTTTTTCTCTGAGACAACTTTTTGTATCCTTCCCCTGAACAACTATGTTGAACAATCTTTGTTTTCGATCATTTGAGAGTTTTTTTTAGGAAACCCATGATGCCCCTCTTCACAGGAGATTCAAATAGGAGAACAACTTGCAATTGGCCACCTTAAATACCTTTTCTCTCATTGGATACACCTGGCTATGAAGTTCAAAGCTCAGTGAGGTTACAAAACCAATGTTGTGCTTCAGAAAGTCAGTAAAAAGTAGTTAGGAGTATTCAAATCAATAAAATAAGAGTACCCAAATTTTTGCACCAGTCACAATTTGGTTTAATGCATATTGCACATTTTGTGTTAGTACAATAAACCTCATTTCAATCCAAAAATATTACTGTGTCCATCAGTTATTAGATATATCAAATTGAAATGGCTGTTGCAAACACCCAAATATTTAGAACTAATAATGATTAAGATTAATAGGGGTTCCCAAACTTTTTCATAGGACTGTAACTTAAGATTTTTATCATCCTTATGATACAATAATCAAGCTATTTAGGTAGAACATAAAATATATTTATTGGATACAATTTTAGAACACAAAAAACTTTAATAAATTACAAATATGCAAAACCCTGCAGTAAGTGGGAAAAAAAACAGTTTTTAACTAAAACGTCCTGAATAACATTTGTGGAGTCTATGAATTTGTTCTGAGAAAAATTATCACCTCCATCAGATCCTCTTTAATAGATGACCTCAATTCTGATCAAATTATTTTAAGGCTCGAGAACGGCCTCTCTACACTTATTTTGGGTTGGTGGCAAGCGGTGACCACATGGGCAACATCTCTCAAAACAATCTATAAAGGAATTGCCTCATGCACAGTCAGTTTTGTTTGATTGGTTGAACTCTTCTACTTCTTTAAGAGCAAGTGAAAAATTTTGCTGAAATACAGTCAGTTTGCTGTGGGAGTGGAATCTTTTTCCCTGTGGCAACGCTTTACCTGCTCCATGTCATCCAAATACTTTTCAAAGTTAAACTCTTCACCTGATGAGGCTGAAGATATGCTGGCAGTAGCACTGGCAAGACCCAATTCCTTTTGCTCTTGACAGTCCTGTAGCACATTCATCCTAATTGCTTCCTCAGTCAGAGCTTCTTTTCCTATAGTAATATGTTGATCATCCAGCAATATATGATAACTTGGGTCCACATAAACAGCTGGTAAAATAATTTTATTATCTAATAATAGTGTCTCTCTCTGTTTCATTGAAGCAGCAATGCCATATGCCATTAAACCTCCTCTGTGGGACAAGCAAAACAGCAAGTTCTTCCACTCCTTTATGAAAGTTCCAGGAGTTAAATCCTCAGCTTGTAATTTTTTAGTCACTGTGAATGGGTGTTGAAGCAGTTCCTTTAATTCAGCCAACTGTGTCCATTGACCTTCACTTAATGTTACCTGAGGGTTGGCCATGTCCACAAGAAAGGGTTTCAGCTCAACTAATCGTTCAATCATTAAATAGGTACTGCCCCACCGAGTGGCTTGTGCTACAATTGCCCTTTTCCCAGCATGTCTCTTCAAGATTCAATTTTAGGGGTTCGGACAGCAATAGCCAATTGCCTCACCTTGCCAATCAGAGTTCCGGCACGTCCCTCTTGCAGACTGTCTCATAGGCCGTGTTCACACGGCTTATTCCCGACGGATTTGTGCGCCGTATTGAGCGCACAAATCCGCCGTGAATAAGGGGTTTGGGGCGGGGGGGGGCCGGAGCGCGGCGGGGGCGCCCCTCCCGGCCCATAGACAATGCATTGTTTTACGGCACAGTCGCGCCATAAATAATGTGCATGTCACTTTTCCCCCCGCGGCGGATTCGCCGAGTGGGGAGGAGCGACGGATTCCCTGTTCTCAATGGAGCAGGGGAATTACCGTAATTGCTGCCGCGGATTGGCGCCGTACTGAAGCGCAAATCCGGCGCACAGTATGGCGCCAATACGCGGCAGAATAAGCCGTGTGAACGAGGCCTTATTGCTAGCTGCAGTGTGTGCACAGCACAGCGCATGTGATAAATATGACAGAATTTTGAAGCAGCTTCAGTAAGATCTAATTCTAAAATATCATTTTGCTGTTGTTCTGTAGGAATATCTGTTTGTTCCTCAGTTACAGGACTGTGGCCTTCCATCTCACACATACTGAATCCAAAGTTTTCTTCTAACTGTTGTTCACCTTCCTTATTCTCATTCATCAGTTTAATTGTACTTATGTTTGAAGCATTGTCTGTTACAATAGCAAGACCTTGTTCTTTTTTTGAGTTCATAATCTTCTAGAACATTTTCAACTAAGGCCTGGAGAAACTGACTGGTGTGATGAGCTTTAGGCCATGTTCACACGGCTTAAAATGGGCCGTATTTCAGTCCGTAATTACGCGCCGTACTGCGCAAATTACGGCTGGAATACGTCCCAGTCATTACGGTAATCCACATTTTCTCATAGAGAACTATGGATTGCGTCTCCTTCCCTGTCGGCGAATCCGCTGCGGGGGGAGATAAGTGACATGTCATTTTCTAGCGGCATATACGCATGCGCCGCTAGTAATGATAGTCTATGGGCCAGCGAGGTGCCGGACACCCACTCCCGCCCCGCCGGCGTAATTGCGGGGCGTAATTACGCCCCGCAAATAAGCCGTGTGAACATAGCCTTAGTATCCTTTACTGCCAGTGTCTTGGTAACAAATTTTTTGTTGTCACAAATAAATCGAACATTTATAACAAAATAGTTCACTCTGTGACGTGTGCAGGTGTCCATTTTAAGATATATAAAGCGTCTCTTGAGAATCTTTTTAAGATCTTCTTTTTAGTTAAGGCTTCTTCAATCACTATTTTCTAGTCCCTTTTCTTTCCAGAGAAACACCAAGTTGCGGGCCATTTCTCCATTAAGAGCTGTAAAAAGCGGGGTCGAACAAATAATGATAAGGGTTTACACCGTCCTTCACAACAAGCTCTACGAGTTGTCTTTTAGGCTATGTCTACACTGCAGTGGACAAAAAACGCCCTGAAAACAAATTACTAAAAATGTTCATGAAACTGAGTTTTCTGTCCACTGCCTGTCAAAAGCAGCTGAAAAAACGTCTGTTTTTTGGTGCGTTTTTTGAAGCGTTTTTTGGAGCGTCTTTGCTCTACTTTTTAATGTATGCACAAATTAAACCATTGGATGTAAACTACACCCTACAGGTGGAGTTAACATGTTAAGTAGTCACTTCCTTTAGATCACTGTAGCCATTGTGAGCAGATTGTCCTTTGTGTGGTGCTGCTGCTGCGTGCTACTTTCTTTATTAAATTTTGCACCAGATTCTTGCACCAAATCCACAAAACCCACATTACTTGCACCAGAAGATAACTGTAAATTTGCATCAAATCTGTAAAGAAAAGGATTTTAGCGGCAAATTCCCAAAAAACGCATTATTGCGCCAAATTCCATAAAAAAAAAAAAAGTTTGTGTCAGAAGCGTGATCAGTTTATGATTTTGGCACCGAAATCGTAAAAAATTTATTTATTTGCATCAAAAGCTAGATCACTTTATTAGCGCCAAAATCTGTAAAGATACGGATTTTAGCCCAAAAGCCATAAAAAACAGATTCTTGCGCAAAAATCCGTAAAAAAACTTTTTTTTGGCATCAAAGCGAGATAACGTTATTAGCGCCAAATCAGTAAATAAAAATTTTTTTAGTGGCAAAAAACGTTAAAAAAAACGTTTTTTGCCCCCAAAACCGTAAAAAAATATTTTTTTTGGCCGCAGGCGAAATAACGTTATTGGCTCCAAAATCTGTAAAAAAAATTATTTTAGTGGCAAAAAACGTAAAAAAAGATTCTTGCGCCAAAATCCGTAAAAAAAACGGATTTTTGGCGTCAGAAGCGAGATAACGTTATTAGCGCCAAAATCTGTAAAAAAAAATTATTTTAGTGCCCAAAAACTTTAAAAATGGATTCTGGCGCCAAAATCCGTAAAAAAAAACGTATTCTGGCGCCAAAATCCGTAACAAACTAATTTTCAGCATCAGTAGCGAGATAACTTTATTAGCGCCAAAATATGTTTAGAAACGGATTTTAGCATCAAAATCTGTAAAAAAAAAAAAGGATTCTGATCCCAAAATCTGTAAAAAACTTATTTTTAACGGAAAAAATATGAATTGCGCAAAGATCGTTAGCGACCAAAGCATGATCATTTGATTACAAAAGGTACAAGAAAGGACACATCAGACACTTGTATGCAAATTTGATAAGGATTAACCTTTGTTACCACCCACTATAGGTGGGACTTGGGTCTCCTGGGGGGGTTTTGATTGAAAAATTGCGGCAAAAAACGCAACGAAAACGCGCCAAAAGACGTCCGGCTCTTTCCATAGACTCCTGTAGTAAATTTTCTGCCCTGCTCTGGCGTTTTTTAAAGCATGTTGCAAAATACGACCAGTGAAAAAAACGAGTAGAAAAAAGAAGCTCAGTGGAGACAGCAGGACGTTTTTACATTAGAGTCTATGGGAGATGATTACAGTCGTTTTTCCAGCATTTTTTAGAAAACGAAAAACGCTGAAAAAAGGGAGTTTTTCTGTGCAGTGTAGGACAAAACCCTTAAAACACATCTTCCGTCATTGTTACAGTAATTTTGTCACTTACAAAATATCTTGTTACTGATGTTTGAGACAATCTTTCGTCCTACTTTGCCTGCCGGGAAGTGCTGGGCACTGGTTTTTTGGCGGCATTCTGATCCTTCTCAGTCACAGATTTGAAAACTTCTGGGTGGAAGGGGGTTTTTTAAATGGCTTTTAGATTGGAAGCTCTCATGGGGAGCGTTTTTATTCCTTCCTGAGTATGCATGGATTTTGACATCAACAGCAAATTTTTTTTCATCTGGGTCACTTATCTTACACTGACACACAAAATATATTTTTTTCTTCAGTTAGTGAGGGAAGCTTCTTAGACATGTTATAATAATATAAATTCGTTCTCAAATTTAATTTTGTCCTATGAAAAAAAAAAGGGATATTGTTATCTCTGAAAGAATAGCGAGTATAACTTTGAGTAAAAAAAACAAACTTTGCATAAATCAATAGTACAGATATGTCATGACAATGAAAAAGTTTTTAAAATTTTTTTATTAGATATCTTTCTCTGAACTTTCAGTATCAGGCTTTTCTCTGGATACAGGTCACTAAGGGCCTGTTGTGTGAAAACTGTCTTGGTCTAAGACTTTCTTTTTTGCCCATAGCAAAACCCGTCAGAGCCACAGCAACCAATCAGAGCTCTGTTTCATTTCTCCAGAGCACTATATGAAAGGGGAGCTTTGATTGGTTGCTATGGGCAACAAAAACTTCTACACCTAGAAAAGTTTTCATACATCAGGCCCTGGGTGTTTACATCATACTGCTTCACAGTCTACAAAGTGAAACTACTAGCAGTGCTTTGGCAAACAGCTTTTACACCTATAGTACTTTCTCACATGTGTGTTTCTGTATTTCTAAATATAAGATATTAGAAAACAGTTTCCCCCCTTATATTCTATGTATAGCATATATAAGCCATCAGAGCAGCTAATCTCTCCAAACAAGAGCTCAGAGGAGAAGCAAACTAACACATAAAGAGAGAACATATGCTGGACAATTGATTTATGCACAGTTTATTGAAAGTTTAGATATACTAAAAAGTACTTGCCTTAACCCCTTAAAGACCCTGGACGTATGAGTTCGACCCAGGGTCCCTAAGGGGCTTAGCAGCTGATTGCAGCTAACACCCGGCCGGTACAGCGCGAGCGGGCAGCGTCGCCCGGCCACGCTGTTTAACCCCATCTTTGCTGCGGCGTCTATATGAATGAAGAGCGGTGCCACGCACCGTTCTTCAGGCGATCGGCATCCCGGCAGCATAGCTGTGGCGATCCGATGCCTGGACATGGCAGCGGTGAGCCTTGCGAAGGCTCCCACCGCTGCCATGTCCTCGTTTGCCCCACTTCTGGCCCTGGGCAGGAAGTGGGGAAAGCGCCATTTTTGTACAGTCTAATGCATTGTTTATGCAATGCATTAGACCAGTGTTTCTCAACTCCAGTCCTCAAGACCCACCAACAGGTCATGTTTTCAGGATCTCCTCAGTATTGCACAGGTGATATATAATTATGGTCAGTGCCTTCTGCGGGAGATCCTGAAAACATGACCTGTTGTTGGGTCTTGAGGACTGGAGTGGAGAAACACTACATTAAACTGTATTAATGATTTGCGCGCCCCTAGTGGTCAAACACTCAATGTTAAAGTGAAAAAAAAAAAAGAAATACAGTTTTAAAGTACAAAAAAAAAAGTATTAACAGTTAAAATCACCCTCCTTTCCCCATTTTACAAATAAAAACAAAATAATAAAGTTACACATATTTGGTATCGCCGCGTCTGAAAAAGTCCTATCTATAAAAATATAACATCATTTATCCCGTACGCTGAACACCGTAGAAGAAAAAAAATTCCAAGCGCCAAAATTGCGTTTTTTGGTAATTTTACGTCACTTAAAAATTGGAATAAAGGTGATCTAAAAAGTTGCATGCATTCCAAACTGCTAGCAATAAATAGTGAACTTCAGCCCGCAAATAATGCCCCCTGTGAAAGTCAAACTGCCCGTGCGCCAATAAAGGTGTCCTACGCTCTTTCTCTTAGCCTCACTACTTTGAAAATGGCAGGAATGACAACACACTTTTTGGCATGAGAGCCACATAGATGTGTCTTATCGTATGAATTGGCATAGACACGCCCTCTGAAGAGTGGCACAGACTTAGGTGTTGGTCTTGTTAGACGGACTCATTCTTTTTGCCGCAAATGCTTTAGGATTATGTCGGTTATGGCACATTACACACACACGGCTCAGCTACAGGCACGTTACACACACACGGCTCAGCTACAGGCACGTTACACACACACGGCTCAGCTACAGCACATTACACACCGCGGCTCAGCTCAGGCACATTACACACACACGGCTCAGCTACAGGCACGTTAAAAACACTCCAGGGCTCAGCTACGGGCACTTACACACACAGGGCCAGCTACAGGCACATTCCCAAAACCGGCCCACGGGGCACATTAACCCCGGGCTCAGCTACGGCACATTACACACACACACACGCTCGCTACGGGCACGAAACACACAAAGGTTCAGCTCCGGGGCACTTTACACACACACGGCTCAGCTACGGGAACGTTACACAACAGGGCTCAGCAAAGGGCACGTTACAAAAACACGGCTCAGCTACGGCACTTACACACACACCTCAGCACAGGCACTTTACACACACACAGCTCAGCTACAGGCACGTTAAACACACGCTCAGCTACAGGCACGTTACCACCAGGGCTCAGCTACGGCCTTTTACCACGCACGCTCAGCTACGGGCACGTTACACGGGCAGGGCTCACTACGGGCATTACACAGGCACAGCCAGCTACAGCACGTTACACACACCACTGCCCAGCCACAGGCACTAACACACCACTCCCCCACCAAGACACGTTACACCGCCGGGCCCAGCACAGGACTTACAGACGCAGGCTCACCACAGGCACATTACACACGCAGGCCACTACGGCACGTACACACACACCCCTACACCGCTACACACACACGGCTCACTACGGGCCTTTAACACACCGGCTCAGCTCAGGCTTACACACCCCGGGCCCCCACAGGCACTTACACAAACTGCTCAGCTACAGGCACGTTAACCCCTCAGCACAGGCACTTTACACGGGCCGGCTCCTACAGGCACGTTACCACACACGGCTCAGCTACGGGCCTTAAAACACACCGGCTCACACAGGCACTTACAAAAGGGCTCAGCCACGGGACGTTACACACAAGGGCCAAAGCTACGGGCACGTTCCCCCACCACGGCCACACGGCCGTTCCCCAACACACGGCTCAGCTCCGGGCACGTTCACACACCGGTCAGTACGGCATTTACCACACACGGCCGCTACAGGACTTACACACACACGGCTCAGCTACGGCAGTTAACACCCCCCGGCTCAACTCAGGAAACTTACACACACACGGCTCAACTCAGCCTTACACAACCGCTCAGCCACGGGCCGTTACCACACACGGCCAATACGGCACGTTAAAACACACGGCCAATACAGGCACTTTTACACACACACGGCTCAACTACAGGCACTTTACACACACAGGGGCTCACCACAGGCAGGGTTACACACACACGGCTCACTACGGCACGTTACACACACACGGCCCAGCTACGGCCTTACACACCGGCTCCCCACAGACACATTAACACACACGGCTCGCTACAGGCACGTTAAAACCACCCCGGCTCAGCTACAGGCACATTACACACAGGGCCTCAGCTACAACACATTCACACACAGGGGCTATACAGGCACGTTACACACACACGGCTAAAAGTACAGGCAATTACACACCCTCGCACAGGCACTTTAACAACAGTAAAAGCCACGGGCCCTTACACACACACGGCTCAGCTACAGGGACGTTACACACACAGGGCTAAAACTACGGCACTTTAAAAACACACACGCTCCCACAGACACATTAACAACAGGGCCAGCTACAGGAAAGTTACACACCCCGGCTCAGCTCAGGCACATTACACACACGGCCAGCTACAGCACATTACACACCACGGCTCAGAAACAGGCACGTTACACACACAGGCTCACACAGGCAATTAAAAACCACGGCTCAGCACAGGCACGTTAACACACGGCCAGCTACAGGCAATTACACACCAGGTCACTACAGGCACTTTAACATTACACACAACACACCCACACACACACACAAACAGGGCTCACTACTGATGAGCAGCAGCCCCGATCATGTGACGGGCTGACTCCTCTCCCCCCATGTGACACATCACAGTCCTGGCAGCACACAGCAGTCACTGACTCCTCTCCCCCAGTGACTCATCAATCCTGGCAGACACAGCAGTCACATACTCCTCCCCTCCATTACATCATCACAGGCCCCCTGGCGCACCACAGTCTCCGCTCCTGCAGGTGGAGGTATGTGTGTGTGTGTGTGTGTGTGTGTTTGTATTATTAACCCTTTCACCCATCGTTTTTTGGGTCTTGTGTACATCACGGCAATGTGAGCGCTGTGGTTGCCATGGCACCTGGGCCCTACATGCTGGAGGCAGCAAATACATTCCCTCTAGTTTCTCGTGACAGGAGCTCACATCTAGTGCCTGCATTTTTGGGAGCTTTTATCAGCCATCACACGGCCTCACTGGGAGGCAAAGTAAACACAATACAATATCAGCAGCACTCTACAAAAACTAAAAACAGTCAAAAAGGACATAATAATTTTTTTGGGGAACAGCTTTTTTTTGCTACTATAAAATTTTATGAAAAAATTTTAATTTCTTAGTGTACATTTTTGATCAAAACTGTAATGCCCCCCCCACCCGGTAAGTGACCCCAATTCAGGTGGGAACCTACCTCAGCTACTTCTAGGTTCTGTTCAGACCTCCACTTTCAGGGTTAGAAGGTTCCGCTATAAACCTGATCTGATTAAAAAAACCCGTCAGGGGGGGCAGAGTGCATAAACCCAAAGGGAACCAGCCCTTCTCCCTAAAACATCAAAATTTTGAATTTTTATGCAAAGTGACCCTCATTCCAAAAATTTGCTGTTATGAGCGGCTGAGGGGCTTTAATTTCAACCGTCACCTGTAACACGGCCCGGTCAGGGGTACTCTGACTAACGTCAATGGGGGGCAGAGTAACTTCCAGCCCGATCACCCCCCATATGAACCAGGGTACTTAGGTTTCCATACACTTTGGGGGCCCGAGAGGCTCATGGTGCCGTTTCTAAAACTATTGTTTTGAGTTTATACAAAGAAGTCTATTTTTAGCGCAAAAGAGGTGTAACCGAGTCGTGCTGTTTTGGCTCCAAAACTGGCTGTTTAATAAAATAACACTTATTTAAAAAGCTTTTTTGTAATAATAATAATCTTTATTTATATAGCACCAACTATTCTGCACACTTTTCAAATTTTAAAGGGGATAAGTCAGCAAAAACAAACAAATACAGAAAAAAAC
>JAODAL010081321.1:0-11944 GCA_025379985.1 Phyllomedusa bahiana | reverse complement strand
AGAGGTAAAGATAGGATGGGGACTCCCCCGATTTTGAGATCTTTGTTGAAAGTGTGGGAGCTTAAACATCTTTTGATCAAAATATGTGAACCGAGAGTCTCAATGCCTACAGGGGGGCCCTAATACTGTGGGGGGTGGGAGGGGCTATGCCTACAGGGGGGCCCTAATACTGTGGGGGAGGGGGGCTATGCCTACAGGGGGGCCCTAATACTGGGGGGGGGCTTTGTCTACAAGGGGGCCTTAATACTGTGGGGGAGGGGGGGGTCTATGCCTACAGGTGGGTCCTAATACTGTTGGGGGGGGTCTATGCCTACAGGGGGGCCCTAATACTGTGGGGGAGGGGGGATCTATGCCTACAGGGGGGCCCTAATACTGGGGGGGGCTATGCCTACAGGGGGGCCTTAATACTGTGGGGGAGGGGGGGTCTATGCCTACAGGTGGGCCCTAATACTGTGGGGGGATCTATGCCTACAGGGGGGCCGTAATGCTGTGGGGGGGGTCTATGCCCTCAGGGGGGCCCTAATACTGTGGAGGGGTCTATGCCTACAGGGGGGCCCTAATACTGTGGGGGGGGGCTATTGCCTACAGGGGGGCCCTAATACTGTGGGGGGATATGCCTACAGGGGGGCCCTAATACTGTGGGGGGAGGGGGGTCTATGCCTAAGGGGGTCCTATATAGTGGGGGGGGGTCTATGCCTACAGGGAGCCCTAATACTGGGGGGGGGGCTATGCCTGCAGGGGGGCCCTAATTTACTGTGGGGGTGGGAGGGGCTATGCCTACAGGGGGGCCCTAATACTGTGGGGAGGGGAGGGGGCTATGCCTACAGGGGGGCCTAATACTGTGGGGGGAGTCTATGCCTACAGGGGGCCCTAATACTGTGGGGGAGGGGGGTCTATGCTTACAGGGGGGCCCTAATACTGGGGGGGGCTATGCCTACAGGGGGGCCTTAATACTGTGGGAGAGGGGGGGGTCTATGCCTACAGGGGGGCCCTAATACTGTGGGGGGGGTCTATGCCTACAGGGGGGCCCTAATACGGTGGGGGGGGGTCTATGCCTACAGCATACATGCCAACTCTCCCGTTTTTGGCGGGGGGGTCCCGCTATTTGGGGTCCCCTCCCGCCCTCCCGGGGGAGTTGGCATTCCTCCCGCCGCCAGCAGGCGGCGGGGGCTCTTTAAATGCCCGCGGCGACGGAGTAGCGCTAGTGCGCTACTCTGGCGCCGCCAGGCCGCTCCTACAGGCGGGTGAAGCGGCCGCAGCAGCCGCTTCGCCCCCCCCCGGAGCCTCGCTGTGCAGGGAGGAGGCAGGAGGGATCGCTCCCTCCTGCCTCCTCCCCCTGTATGTCCGGCGCCGGTGTGTGCGCCGCACCTACAGGTCAGCGGCGCAGGGGGTAGTGACGCGCGGCTGCAGGGGAGTGACGCGGGGCTGCTCTCACTTCCCCCTGCGCGCTGAGGAGATCAGTCGGGAGCTGGCAGCGCTGCAGGAGCCTGGTGAGGTAAGTGGATTTTATTATTTTATTTTTATTAGCTATATGGGGGGGCTCTACCTGGCAACAATGGGGGCACTACCTGGTAACAATGGGGGCTCTTCCTGGCAACAGAGGGGGCATCTACCTGGCAACAATGGGGGCTCTTCCTGGCAACAGAGGGGGCATCTACCTGGCAACAATGGGGGCTCTTCCTGGCAACAGAGGGGACAACAACCTGGCAACAATGGGGGCTCTTCCTGGCAACAGAGGGGGCATCTACCTGGCAACAATGGGGGCACTACCTGGCAACAGAGGGGGCACTACCTGGCAACAGAGGGGGCACCTACCTGGCAACAGAGGGGACAACTACCTGGCAACAATGGGTGCTCTTCCTGGCAACAGAGGGGGCATCTACCTGGCAACAATGGGGGCTATTCCTGGCAACAGAGGGGGCATCTACCTGGCAACAGTGGGGGCATCTACCTGGCAACAATGGGGGCATATACCGGGCAACAATTGGGGACACTACCTGGCAACAGAGGGGACCACTACCTGGCAACAGATGGGGCACTACCTGGCAACAGAGGGGACATCTACCTGGCAACAGAGGGGACATCTACCTGGCAACAGAGGGGGCACTACCTGGCAACAATGGGGACATCTACCTGGCAACAATGGGGACATCTACCTGGCAACAGAGGGGACATCTACCTGGCAACAGAGGGGACATAAGCTGGCCACAATGGGGGCATCTACCTGGCAACAATGGGGGCACCTACCTGGCAACAGAGGGGGCAACTACCTGGCAACAGAGGGGGCACTAGCTGGCAACAGAGGGGGCACTAGCTGGCAACAATGGGGGCACTAGCTGGCAACAGAGGGGGCACTAGCTGGCAAACAATGGGGGCACTACCTGGCAAACATGGGGGCACTACCTGGCAACAATGGGGGCACCTACCTGGCTACAGAGGGGCATCTACTTGGCTACAAGGGGCATCTACCTGCCTGTAAGGGGCACTACCTGCTTATGGGGGGTTACTACCTGGCTATAAGGGCATCTACCTGGCTTTCTTCCAAAAGCCGTTATGCAGTTAGGTGGAGTGGGTGTGGCTTTTTGAAGGGGGCGGGCATACCGGAAAGATGGGCGTGTCCATGCAAATTCTTGCCGCTATGCGCGCCGCCGTCTAAAATCTCCTGCTTTTTCATTTTCAAAAGTAGGCAACTATGGCCTACAGGGGGGCCCTAATACGTGTGGGGGGGGGGGGTCTATGCCCTCAGGGGGGGCCCTAATACTGTGGGGGGGTCTATGCCTACAGGGGGGCCCTAATACTGGGGGGGGCTATGCCTACAGGGGGACCCAAATACTGTGGGGGGGGGGGCTATGCCTACAGGGGGGCCCTAATACTGTGGGGGTGTCTATGCCTACAGGGGGGCCCTAATACTGTGGAGGGGGGGTCTATGCCTACAGGGGGGCCCTAAAACTGTGGGGGGGCTCTGCCTACAGGGGGGCCCAAATTTACTGGGGGGGGGGTTCTAGCCTCAGGGGGGCCCTAATACTGGGGGGGGGGGGGTTATGCCTACAGGGGGGCCCTAATACTGTGGGGGGGGGTCATGGCCAACGGGGGGGCCCTAATACGGGGGGGGGGGGGGATGGCCCTACAGGGGGGCCCTAATACTGGGGGGGGGGGGTAAGCCAACGGGGGGCCCTAATACTGGGGGGGGGTATGCCTACAGGGGGGGCCCTAATACTGTGGGGGGGGGGGTCTATCCCCTAAGGGGGCCCAAATTACTTTGGGGGGGCTAATGCCTACGGGGGGGCCCCTTTTTACGGGTGGGGGGGGAAAGGTCTTTTCCCCTTACGGGGGGCCCTAAAAATGTGGGGGGGGGGGTCTATGCCTAAAGGGGGGCCCAAAAAATGGGGGGGGCTATGCCGAAAGGGGGGCCCTAATACTGTGGGGGGGGGGGGGCTACCCAAAAGGGGGGTTTCCCTAATCCTGTGGGGGGGGGGGTGGTCTATGCCTACGGGGGGCCCAAAATACTGGGGGGGGGTTATGCCTACAGGGGGGCCCTTTTACTCGGGGGGGGCTTTGCCAACGGGGGGGGCCCCAAATTATGTGGGGGGGAGTTTTTGCTTACGGGGGGCCCCTAATACGGGGGGAAAGGGTTATGCCTCGGGGGGGGCCTTTAATTTTGGGGGGGGGGGCTTTTCCCTACGGGGGGCCCCCTAATACTGGGGGGGGGACTTGCCAACAGGGGGGCCTTAATACGGGGGGGGGGATTATGCCAACGGGGGGCTTTAATACTGGGGGGGGGAAAAACAAATGCCTAAAAGGGGGCCTTAATATGGGGGTGGGGGGAACATGCCTACAGGGGGCCCAAAATACTGGGGGGGAATTTTTTGCCTACAGGGGGCCCCAAAAGGGGGGGGTTTTTCTGCCAAAAGGGGGTCTCTAATTACGGGGGGGGGACTTTTTCTGCCTCCCGGGGGGTTTCTCTAATCTACAGGGGGGGATATTCTGCCTCGGGGGGGCCCAAATCTACAGGCGGGGGGACTATTCTCCCTTCGGGGGGTTCAAATTTACAGGGGGGGGGATTTATTCTCCCCAAAAGGGGGGGCCCTTTAATCTACAGGGGGGGGGGACTATTCGGGTTTTACGGGGGTCTCTAATTTACGGGGGGGGGACTATTCGGGACGGGGGGGGCCCCTAACCTACAGGGGGGGGGACTATTTGCCTACAAGGGGGGCCCTAATCTACAGCGGGGGGACTATTCGGGCCAAAAGGGGGGCCCTAATTTTACAGGGGGGGACTATTCTCCCTACAAGGGGGCCCTAATCTACAATTTGGGGGGGGGACTATTCTGCCTAAAGAGGGGCCCCATTAATTTCAAACAGGGGGGGGAAATATTTCCCTTTAAAAGGGGGGCCCTTATCTAGGGGGGGGGGAAAACTTTTCTGCCTACAAGGGGGCCCTAATTTTACGGGGGGGGGGGGGGACTATTTGCCTCAAGGGGCCCCCCTAATTACAAGGGACCCTTTTCTCCCTACAGGGGTGGCCTTAACTACCCCCGGGGGGGCCCGAAGCTACCTATGTTCCCAAGCTCCCTGGGCTATGCCGGTGGATGCTTAGCTCCCCGCCCAGTGGCCCCTTTTGTACCTACATACCGCCCGGGGGGAAACCCCCAAAATTTTCCGGGGGGTTTTAATTTTCCTTTTGGGGCCCATTTTTAAAGGGGGAGTTTTTTCCCATGGGGGGGGGGGCCCCAAAATTTGGGGAAAAATGATAAAAAAAAAGTGGGGAAAGTCTCAGTTGTTTGTGTTTTTAAATTCTACAGGGCCCGAGGGGTGGCGGAGGAAGTCATATGGGGGTTTCTGCACCAAATAGAGAAAAAAAGGGAAGAAATTTAAAACCCTCCTCAGAGGGGACGTCACCTGAGAGGCGCTAAATGTAAAGAAAAAACTATTTGCAGAGCACCCTTGTGACCGGGGTATCTACCATTTATAGGGTCACTTTTATGGGGGGAAATTTTGGGTTTTTGGTGGGGGATGGTTTATTAACCCACTAGCATTTATGGTGGTTTTAAATTCAGTATTGTTATTTTGGAGATTTTGTGGTGATGTTTTGTGGCGGTTTTATTAGGGGGTTTGTTATTGTTTTTTTTGGTGATATTGGTCTTGGTATATGGTTTTTTTCCAAAAACATTTATGGTGGTGTAGTCAGTTTTGGGGTTAGTGTTTTTAAGGGGGGAGGGCGGTATTTTTTAAAATTTTTATATATTGTTCCCTTGGGGCAATTTTGGGTTTTGGGGTTTAATTGGCTTTGTTTGGGAAGTAAAAATTATAATGGTGACATGTGGCAAGGTTTTTGGCTGGCCCCCTTTGTAAAACCAGCAAAAACCCTTAAATTAAAAAACCCAAAAGGCACAATTCCCATTTTTTTTTTTTGTGCCCCCCAAAAATTTTTCTTGGGCCCCCCAAATTTTTTTTTACATTTTTTCTGGTGTGGGGGTTTGGTTTTGTGGGTTGGGTGGGGCTTTTGTCGGGACAGCCGGGGGAGGGGAGGGGGAGGGGCGGGGGGGTTGGGGGGGGGCCCGGGGGGGGGGCCCCAGACGCTCCAGCTGTAGGGGGGGCCCAAAAAATTTCTGAGGGGGGCCCTTTTAAAAAGGGATCCCGGGGGTTTTGTCCCCCCCAGTTAGTTTTAAAAGGAACTTTGGATTGCAATGGGCTTTTTTTTAAAGGGGTTTTTCTGTTAAAATATTATTTGGGATTTTGGGGCAGCCTAAATTTCTTTAGG
This sequence comes from Phyllomedusa bahiana, assembly GCA_025379985.1. Lineage (NCBI taxonomy): Eukaryota > Metazoa > Chordata > Amphibia > Anura > Hylidae > Phyllomedusa > Phyllomedusa bahiana. The sequence continues at coordinate 6,184 of JAODAL010081321.1, read as the reverse complement.
ATACAGTTTTTTTTCTAGAAAAATTGGGTCGTTTGTAGGGGGCAAAACCCCCACTTTTTATTATCGTTACTTTTCGATAAAGGTTTTTTTAAATTTTGGTCAGTCAAGCTTTGGGGTTAGGGGTCCCCTTGGGGCCGTTTAAAATTTTAAAAATTCCAACAATTTTTGTAGTCACCACGGGGAAAAATTTGATAGGTGCCAAAAATACCTTTTATTATCCGTATAAATTTCAGATACGTGTTTTTTTCATTTTGGCGCGGGTTTCAGCTTTGGTTCATAGAGCCACCTTCCCAGTTAAATTTTGAATCCCCAATTTTGTAGTAAACCACAGGTGTATTAATGGGTCCCCAAAAAAATCCCTTTTTATTATCCTTTTAAAACATTTCGATAGGGTGTTTTTTTCACTTTTGGGTCAGTAAAAATTTTTTATAGGGTTTCCCTTGCATTTAAAATTTTGGGAATCCAGCAATTTTTGTAGCCCCCCCAAGGGGGGTTGATGGTGCCAAAAAATCCCTTTTTTTAAATTTCCGTATTTTGGGGGGATGGGTGTTACGTTGACTATTTTTCATGGGGGTTCGTAGTCGTTCGGAAAATTTTATCAATAAGATATCGATAGTCGAAATAGGATTATCGCCGTTTGACCAATTTAAAGGGTCTATTCGAGAAAAAGGGGTATTCAAAAAAGATGGGAAAAGGCAACCCCAAAAATAAAATGGTTGTAAAATGGTCCAAGTCAAGGTAGGCCCAAGTCCCCCAAAATTTCAAAAAAAACAGTAATTGACGCCCCAGGGGTTTTCTAATGGGGGAAAAATGATTGTTTTTTAAAATTTTTCAAAAATATGGAATTTTACGGGCTCCAGTAATAAAAGACAGAAAAATTTGGGTTTGACTTGATTTAGTGGGATTTTCGGTTAAAAAAAAGCCCCTTTTATCAAGCAGTCACTATGGATAAAGCTATGGAAAGGGAAATTGAAATAAATAAAACCCCAAACTTAACAATGCGAGTAAAAAATTAACAAAATCAAAGGAAAACCAAAAGGGGATCCCCCTTTAACATGTGCAAAAATTTTATCCTTAAAATTTTAATAAAGAAGGGAAATGACAGCAAAATTATAAAAAGGGGAACTATATGTATGACCCTACACTTATTTACATATGTACAAAAAAAAAATATATGAATAAATCATTTCCCAAAACCCTGGGGGGGAAAAAAAACAAAAAAAGAAAAAAAAGAAAATTGAAAAAATGAAAGAACAAAATATAATAAAAAAAAAATAAAAAAAGAAAAACCCTCCCAAAAGGAAAAGTAAACAGATTCCCAAAATATGTTATGCAGATCCCCCAACAAACAAAAAGAGCTGAGGTTTTTTTCCCCCGAAAGCCCCATAATGATGTTAATAAAAACCCCCTATTAGGGCCCTAAATAAGATTTTTCCCTAGGGGGAATGTAGACAGAAGATAATGGGGCCCGGGTGCCCCTGTGGGCAGAGGAGCCAAGAGCTGCTGTGTTTTTACCCCAGCGCTTTTTTAAAAATACCCGGGGCCCCAAAAGGGCATAAAAACCGGAAGTCGTCAAAGGGACGTAAATTTTCCGGAAACCCGGGGTATAGATGGGAAATGTAGTTTCTCAGGCCCCCATCGCGCAGGGCCCCAGATGCGCCGCATTTGATGTGCCTGTCAATGAGGGAAAACTCAAAGTGTAAGAGGGAAAAAAAGCGCTGTTTACTAGCGCACTGTAGTGTTTAAAGAGGGGCAGAGGAAGCAGATGAAAAAGGGAAGCAGGGGTGGTTTTGGTAGGGGATGAAAAGAAATACAAAAACGGGGGAAATAATTATATGAAAAGGAAAAAAAAAGGATAGGAAGAGAAGGATACAAAGTAGACTAAAAAATTTGGAGAAAATTTAAATTTAAAGGGAAAGGGGGACCCAAAAAAAAGGGGGGAAATTTAAGGAAAAGACAAAAAGTGAGAGAAAATTTATGGGGAAAAAAAAGGGGGACCGGGGGGGGAAAAAAATAGAAATAAATGGGGGGGAAGGGGAACGGAAAAAAAGGGGGAAATTTAAGCGCCCAAGTGTCTCCCCCTGCCCTTTAGGGCCCTGTATTACTGTTGCTGTGGAAGAAAAAGAGAAAGAATGTTAAACAAGTTTAATAAGAAGAATTGTGTTACAGGAAAGAAAAGCCCACACCCCCCTGTTGGGGGTCCTTTTTGGTTGCAGTGGGGCCAACCCGTGTACCCAAAAAATTTGATTCTCTTTGTTTAAGGAGGGGGAAATTGATTCCACCCCAAAGTGGTTTGGGACCTGTTCCAAAATCGGGAAACCTGAGTTGGGGACACATTGTGCCCGGGCCCGGTACAAAAAAAGGGTTTCCGGTTTAAGGAAGCCATGTTTTGGAGCACCGTATTGAGGACTTATGGTTGGAGAGTCTGTCCTTCAAACGTTGGGTGGTTTCCCCAATATAGAGTAACCCACATGGGCATTTCAGGGCATAGATAACAAAACTGCTATCACATGTGAAGTATCCCTGTAACTCATACTTCTTACCAGAGCGTGGATGTGTGACATAATTCCCCTTGATTACACTGGAGCAATGGCAACAGTGCAAACATGGGAATGTGCCGTGCCTCTGAGGGCAAAAGGATGTTTGAGTTATCTCCCTCTTAAAAGTACCTACATCAGCCTTAACAAGTTGATCCCTGATGTTCCTCGGTCTTTTAGAGCATATGAGCACAGGATTTTGAAAAACATCAATATTGGGATAAGAATCACGTAAGATACGCCAGTGTTTCCTAATGATATTATGGACACCTATCATCCTGGGGTGGTATGTGTTAACAAAGGGGAGTCTGGTTGGACTGTCTTCCTTGGTCTTAGTCTCCTTGGAGTTGTATGACAGAGTATCTTTAGGATACCCCCTCTGGCGAAATTTATTCCCCATGGACTGCAATCTATGTTGTCTCTTATCAGGATCAGACACTATCTTTTCCACCCTCATGAGTTGAGATTTGGGTAGAGCCTTTTTAACATGGGTAGGGTGGCAACTACTATAATGTAGCAAACTGTTTTTATCCGTGGGTTTAGTGTATAAATCCGTACTGAGGGAGTTATTAGAATTTTTAATGACCAGTACATCCAGAAACGGCAATTGATGTGTATCATATTGGACAGTAAATTGTAGCTCTGGTCTAATTGAGTTCAACCATTGTGTGAAATCTTTTAATGATGTCTCATCCCCATTCCATATACAAAAGATATCATCAATATACCGTTTCCAGAGTGTAGCATGCTGTTGGAAAAGATCACTCTGATATATATAGATATCCTCAAAGTGGGACATATAGGAGTTTGCGTAAGGGGGGGCCATATTGGACCCCATGGCAGTACCTCTCTTCTGCGAGTAAAAATTGTCCCCATAAAGAAAATAACTCTCCTCCAGTATGAGAGTTAATAGGTCAATACAGCAAGACAATGCGTCTGATGACATTCCAGATTTTTCCAGTAAGATGGTGGCAGCCTCTAGACCCTTCTGGTGTTCAATGGATGTGTATAGATTACATACATCAAAGGTGACTAAGTATGTAGTCTCTAGAGTGTTGTCATAAGAATTCAAAATGGATAGAAAGTGTCCAGTGTCACGCAGGTAAGAGGGTGCGGTCTGTGTCAATGGGGTCAAAATTTTTTCCAGATACTGTGATATTGGAGAGAAAATAGAGTCTGTTGAGGCCACAATGGGTCTACCCGGGGGTCTTACTAGACTCTTATGAACCTTTGGGAGTATGTAGAAAACAGGGGTGACAGGATGTTCTGATATTAAGTAACTGTGGGTAGGCCTATCGATCACTCCCTTATTCAGATACTGATCAAGGACCCCCTGAATCCTATTTTTAATCCGAAAGACCGGATCTGTGGATAAGGGCGCGGAGGTCGTGGTGTCTGAGAGTTGTCTCATTACTTCATCGGGATAATCTGATGTATTCATAACCACGACTGCGCCACCCTTATCCGCCGGCTTGATTGTAATACGGGAATCTTTTTTCAACATGTCAAGAGATCTGACCTCCTCCACTGTCAAATTCCTGTACGACTTACAATTTTTAGTGTTGTTAATCCATTGATCCACTTCCCTCTGTACAATGTTGATATAGGTTTCAACAGGATGGTAGGTCCTGGGGGGACTATATTGGCTAGTGCCCCTAAGACCCAGGTTCCTGATGGACATAGGGTTGAGGTTAGTTGTATTCTGATTCCTTTCAGAATCGGCAAAATGTGCCTTCAACCTCAAGGACCTATAGAATAAATGGAGTTCCTGTTGGAGCCTAAATGTATCAAACTGGGGAGTCGGACAGAACGATAGACCCTTTTGTAATACGGAGTGTTCCACTGGAGAAAGTACCCGTGAGGAAATATTAAACACAAGATTGTTATCAACATTGTTTACATTATTTACCATCACCATCTCACCTGAGAGCGAGTCACAATCATTGGTGATGTGTTTGTGAGATTTCCTGCTTGCCCTCCGAACAGGTCTCTTCCTCGGTAGGTTTTCTTGGGTCTTCCTAAAAAACGACCTCTTCCTGGATGAAAACCTCTGTCACTCTCCGAGCCGGAGCTGAAAAAATCTCGATAGGTTCGTGGCAGATAGGTGTTATTCCTTTGCCATTGATAGACTCTCTTGTTAATATAATCGTCAGTGTCTCTCATGAACTTCGATCGTTTTCGATTCTCCAGTAATTTACGGTGTTCATCCAAGATTTTGTCCGTTTTGGATTTTAGTGCGACGAACTCCTCATTCGTGAGGGTGGCAGTTAACTGTTGTTCAATGGTCTGTACTTCTTTCTCTGTCTCAGCAATAGACTCCTGTAGGAATTCCACAGTGAGGAGAATCAGGTCGAATGAACATTTGTTTAAAATGTTTTCAAATTTTTTGCAGAAGTTTTCATTGTCTCGGAATAAGGTCGGTTGTAAATGAGACCGCAGACCTCTCGGAATCTTGTTCGTTTTGTAATATTCAGCTAGTGTCGTACGATGTAATTCATGACCTATGAGACGCTTGGACACTCTTTCCCATTCCTTGATATGAAGATCTTTTGCAGGAACTTGAAGAAATTCATTAGATTGTGTTACTCGAGCTATGATATTGCTGGCTTTTTCCCTCATGTACGTGAAGGTCCCCCGACATTGAATACGGGGTGCCAATTCCAAAACAAACAGAATAAAGAAGATAGGAAGGCACACAAATAAAAAAAGGGGGTTTGTCAATGGTGCAAGTCGGTAGGCACAAGCCTCCAAATTATAGAACAGTAATGACTGCACCAGAGGTTTTCTAATGGGGCAAAATGATTGTTTTTTCTAAATTTCAAGATATGGAATATACAGGCTCCAGTAATAAAGACAGAAAAAATTGGTGACTTGATTTAGTCGACGTTTCGGTCTGAAAAAGACCTTTATCAAGCAGTCACTATGGATAAAGCATATGGAAATGCATGAATAAATAACTACCACTTAAAAAGCAGAGTACAAAATTCACATACAAAAGGAAAACCCAATGATAACAAATGTGCAAAATCTATCCAAATTAATAAAAAATGGGAAATGACACTAAATATATACAAAGGGGCTATATGTATATCTAACTTAAATTTTAAAAGTACACAAAATATATATAAATCGTCCCATAACCTGGGGAAAAAAAACAAAACAAAAACAAAAGAAAATTTAAAAAGAAAAAAACAAAATATAATAAATAAAATAAAATAAGACAAACGCAAGGTAAGTAACAGATTGCAAAATGTTTTGCATGATCACTCAACAAAAAAAAAGAGCTGAGTGTTCGCCCGAAAATCCATAATGATGATTTTAAAAAATCCCATTATCCCCAAATAAGATCTTACCCATGAATGTAGAAAAGTATAATGGGCCCTACCCCGTGAGCAGATGGGCCAAGAGGCGTGTTTAGCACGCTGTTTTAAATAGCCCGGCGCCCGGGAAATACGGAAGTCGTCAAAAAGAGTCACCCGGTACCTATAAAGGGAAAGTATTTCAGGCCACATCGGCCCCTGCGCAGATGCGCCGCGGATGGCACTTCAATTTAGGGAAAATCACAGTGTAAGAGAAGAAAACGCTGATACTAGCGCACTGTAGTGATTAAAGGGGGCAAAGCAATTGAAAAAACAGGTATATTAAAT